>CATIWR010045701.1:0-28302 GCA_949677035.1 Omphalea diandra
TAAGGGTGTAAGTACTAGATCTCAACTCTTAGATAATAATCTTGCATTTGTTTCTCAACTTGAGCCAAAGTCAATTGATGAGGCTCTTGATGATGAGTGTTGGGTACTTGCTATGCAAGAAGAACTCAATCAATTTGAGAGAAACAAGGTATGAGAACTTGTTCCTAGGCCTCAGGGATACACAATTATAGGTTGTAAGTGGGTGTTTAGGAACAAGTTAGATGAGTAAGGTCTCATTACTAGAAATAAGGCTAGATTGGTTGCCAAAGGATACAATAAAGAGGAAGGAATAGATATGATGAGACCTTTGCCCCTGTTGCAAGACTAGAGGCCATTAGGATTCTCTTAGCTTTTGCATGTCATATGAATTTTAAACTTTTTCAAATGGATGTGAAAAGTGCTTTTTTGAATGGCAGCATAGATGAGGAACTCTATGTTGAACAACCTCCTGGTTTTGAGTCTCATTGTTTTCCAAATCATGTTTTCAAATTAAACAAGCCTTATATGGATTAAAACAAGCTCTAAGAGCTTGGTATGAAAGACTTAGTTCATTTCTCTTGAAAAATGATTTTGAGAAAGGAAAGGTGGATACCACACTATTTGTCAAAAAACACAAGCATGATACATTAATCGCTCAAATCTATGTTGATGATATTATTTTTGGTGCTACTAATGAATCTCTTTGTAATGATTTTGCTAAGTGTATGACTAGGGAATTTAAAATGAGCATGATAGGAGAGCTCAAATTCTTTCTCGTTCTACAAATCAAGTAATCCAAGGAAAGGATCTTCATTAACCAAGCCAAACATATAAAGGAAATACTAAAGAAATTTGAAATGGATGGTTACAAAGTAGCTAAAACTCCAATGAGTAGTACCATCAAACTAGATAAGGATGAATTGGGTAAAGAAGTAGATGAAAAGAGATATTAAGGTATGATCGAATCTCTACTCTATCTTATTGCTTTAAGATCGGATATCATGTTTAGTGGTTGCATGTGTGCTAGGTTTCAATCCTCCCCTAGAGAATCTTATTTGAATGTTGTTAAAAGGATCTTTAAGTATTTGCATGGCATAATTCACTTAGGGTTATGGTATCCTAGGGATTCTTCATTTAGTCTCATAGGGTATTCATATGCGGATTATACGGGTACCTTGCTAGATAGAAAAAGCTCTTTCAGGACTTGCCAATTCATAGGTGAATGCCCAGTTTTATGTTTTAGTAAAAAGCAAATATCGACTGCCTTATCTACTGTGAAAGCCGAGTATGTGGCGGCGGGTTGTTGTTGCACCCAAGTTCTTTGGATGAAACAATAATTGAAGGATATTGACAAAATAGTTGATCACATTCCCATCAAATATGATAACACAAGTGATATTAATCTTTCTAGAAATCCCATTCAACACTCTAGGAGTAAGCACATAGATATTAGACATCATTTTTTGAAAGATCATGTGCAAAAGGGTGATGTTGTGTTAGAATTTATTAACACAAATCATCAACAAATCATCAACTTGTAGACATTTTCACTAAACCTCTAAATGAAGAAAGGATGAACTTCATTAAGAGATAATTGAAAATGCTTAATGGAAGTTCCCTAAAGTGAAAATTTTGATGTTATAATTAATTGTTATGTATGGTATGCATGAGTGATGATTGTATGAACAAGTTTATTATTTATTTCTAGTGGATTACATGTTTTCAAAATTTTCTTATACTTATCCTTGCTGACTCATAATTCGAGGTCGCTATTTCTTCTTCACGGTCGAGAATTACAAGTCAACTTCACCCGGCTTTCAAATGTCAATTCGCGATCGCGAAAGTTGCTCTCCACCATGAATTTTGGTTAGTTTTTCAAAAATATGACTGTTGACGCACCTTTTTTCTAGGAAAATTTGTCTGTGACTCACATTTTTCAGAATTCGCGGTCATGACTTCTGATTTCATGGACGCGAATTAGAGTAACCGCTTAGGCAATTAAGTGATTTGATTGTCAACCGTTCCCTCTCTTCATTTAATTCATTTTTAGCCGTTTATGATCATTTTTGCACCCCTTCAATAGTGTTTTCCTCACTTCACTTCCAAACACTTCATCTCTCTTTAAAATCTCTCAAGCTTTCTTCCTCTCTTTTGCAATGGCTTCTAAGAAATTCTCCAAGGTTGACAAAGGCAAGACAGTGGCTCAGCCCTCTGCACCTTCTACCCTCCATCTCATGAAGGGAATCACTAAGGAGGAAAAGGAGAGATTCAAGGCAAACTCCTCCAAAGTAATTATGCCGAACAAAATCCCATCAACTTTCATGCTAGATACATTCAGCATCAATGCGGAGATTCGCGCCTTTCTCTTCAATCCAGGCTGGAACGAATTCATCTTCTGAGATGAACCATGATACAAGGAGATAATGCGTGAGTTCATGTGCACCGTGCAACTCAGCCAGAAATCCGATTCGAGAGTCGACCAATACGGGTTGGTGTTCCGGGCCTTCGGTAACCCCTTATACATCACTTTCGACCAATTATCCTCAACTTTCAACCTACAAGTCGGAGAACATATTCCATTCATCATCTCCGCACTCGACGTCATCTACTCCGAATTTTGGTCGGAGATATCTATCGAAACCAAACACGACCTCCGCTCCTCCTTATCCAAACACATAAAAACCCTACCTCTGTGGATCCTTCATCGCATCATCACCTTCTCAGTCAATGCAAGAGGTGATGGTAATGAGAAGGTTTCACAAAAGGACTTAGCATTCTTATTTTGCCTTGTCAAAAACCAACCTATCCAAACCGACCATTGCCTTGTGGATCAATTGATCCACATAAGTACTAAACCCAAAAGCTAATTTCTCTTGCCCTCTCACATAACAGTCATCTATCACTTTGTTGGAGCACTTGATGAGGAGAAGGAGAAATTCCTTACTAAGAAGCTCTTTCCCTTTCAAAACTTCCTCGACCTAACCTACCTCATCAACACCAAAGCAATCCATTCAAACACGTATATCTACACCCTTGGTGCCATCGGAGCGAAGAAGATGGAAACCTCCCAAGCTTCTAAGCGAAAGAGGCTTCAAATCGAAGAAGGCAACATTCCAGTCCCTCTTCCTCAACAAAAACCAAAGTCCAAGTTATCTCTTGCCACCATTGATCGCAAGTTGGACAAGCTTATGAGGATGATGAAGAGAAGGTTCCTTTTCCTTTCTCATCTTCATAGCGATATGGTGGGTCTCCAAAAGAAACTAGGAGTTCCTCCTTGCCATCTTCTGAAATTCACCGAATTTGAAGATACGCAAGATGGAGATGGCAATGAAGACAACGTAGAGGATGAAGACGAAGTTAAGGGAGAACAATAAGTGCCTGATACACCATCTTCCGGAGATGATTCTCTACTACTTTAGATTAGGGATCTTTTGTATTTATTTTTCACTTTTCTTGTGTTTTTTTTACAAACCTTGTGATCCCACAGTTATGAATATGTAAATAAAACTTGTTTCTTTGCAAACATTGCTATCTTATGCTATTGTTGTTTATTCTTTTATCCATTACATTATGTTTGCTCCCTATGAATTCTTATGCATAATTTTCATTTTCTTTCTTTATTTTCCTTATATACCCTCTTTTTGATATTGCCAAAGGGGGAGAGATTGTGAAAGGGAGACAATAATGAAATAACTTGAGAATAACTATAGCATAATTTGAGGGGGAGGAATATACCTATTGTTTTATCAAACTTCACCTTTGATTGAATGAATGTTATACTTAGTAAATTTTGTCATAAGCATTCATTTAATCATATTACAATCCAATTTCACTTTCTTGCACACTTTTCTTTTTAGGATTAATCTAAGTTGTCAAAATAAAAAAGGGAGAGATTGTTGGACTAGGGTAGTTAACCCTAAGTCTTGGGCCTCTTTTGATCTTGACAAAGGGGATTGATCATTTTTAATGTTTCTATTTAGTGTTGTTTTGCAGTTCTTGTGAAAGTCTTTAAGTTAGGAGTTGGATAGAAAACTTAATCTTCAAAATATGTGAAGTAACTTCTAAATCATGACCGCAATCCAAATATTCGCGACCACGATCCATTAGAAGACTTGCTAGAAGTTCAGACAGACGAAATCGCGGAATGATTCTCAACCGCGATTCATCCAAAGGAAGAGCTTCAAAAGTGACAGATGAATTCGCGGTATAAAGCTTGCCTCAGTCGTGACTGTGAATTTTGAAGTAACTCAAGATGTAATCAAGTCCACAATCACAGCTTGACAAGTGTCCCAGGTAACCGTTGGAAGTCAAAAATCACGAGGGAAACTTGTTGGTAGCAACTGCAAACCCAAAAGAAGAAGATAAACACTTTTGGCAGAGGAATTCGCATCCAGAGTCGCGTCATGTACAAGATAAATCACGACCTTTACTTTTGAAAGTAGGTGAAAAACAACGACTATATTTTCCTAATGCACTAATTAGAAACTGCCACGTGGACTAGCCGTTAGACACAAACGGGGTTTTTCTTATGGAATTTGGAATTCGCGACCGCGAAATGACTGTTAAACATTTAATGCGAAAATCTGTCGAGCATACTTTGATGATTTTGTACCAATTTTATTACAACGTCTCTTTGGTAGGTAGAGGCTATAAATACCTTACCAAACAGATGTAAATGCAAGAGAATTAATAACTTTGTATCCAAACTCTTATAATTTTTCTATTCACTCTTTTCTATTCTTTAAGTCATTGTTGGGTGTGAGCATAAACACAACTTGTAATAGGTTATAGTGTGAGCCTGTTAAAACACTAAGAAGAGGTTGTTGTGTGAGCCTTTAAAACACAAATTGTAAAGGTTGTTGTGTAAGCCTAAAAGCACAAGTGTAAAGGTTGTTGCGTGAGCCTTCAAAATACAAGTGTAAAAGTTTGGCGTAAGTTTGAAAACACCTTTGAAAGATAGTGTAATACCCAATTTCAAAGAATTTGGGAGTGGACGTAAGGTTAATTATACTCAAACCACTATAAATCTTGTGTTTCCTCTCATCTTATTTCTTTTCTCTCTTTCCAATTTTAATTTTATACAACAATTCAACCAACTTCAATCAGCTGTGATGTTTATTAGCTCATATTTGGAGCTTTGTCTGAAACTCTATAGTAATAACTAATGAAAAATCAAATTTATTCAAGACCTTTACAATAAGAACTAAAAGAAATTTGAAATTATTCTTACTCAATTATTATTGTTAAAATTTTATTATTCAACTTCAACTATAAATCATACTATTTTAATTATATAAAAATAAATTATTTTAAATTATTATATATAAGTTTTATAAAAATTTATATGTAGAATATTTTAATTACTAAGAATATATTGACATATATACTAATTAATATTAATAAAAATAATTATTAAAATATTATTTTTATTTATTAATTTAATAAGTAAAATATTAACATTATACTTTTATTAGTTATTTTATGAATTAATAACAACTAAATAATATTTACCAAACACTTAATATTAAATCGTTATCAGCTACAAACTACCCGCTATTAACAACTACTATCAGTTATCTGCTGCAACTATCAGTTATAACAAACAAACTCTAAAAATAATAATAGGGCAAGTATAATTTTGATTTTTCTGTGATTATAACTACAGATGTTCATGAGCCGATAAAAATCAAGATTGATTGAAATTATATCTATAAAAATCAAGATTTATTGAAATTATATCTACTATGAGCTGTTGTTTTGTATGGTTTTATCAAACATGTATTTTTTAGTTGTTCAATAAAAAATTCCATTCACTTCATTTATGAATTATACCAAACATTCCTAATATTAGCAAATTGACACATCCATCAACTATTAACTGTTATTTTAATTTTTACCAAATCCTTTTTTATAAGTTAATAGTGTCAATCAGTTATCAGTTGTGATCAATTATACTAAATACCTTTTAAATTAATTGCTGCAATAAAATTGAAAGAATGGAAAAGATGCAAGGGAGGTTTAATCATTTTTTATTTTAAATTAAATCCATGAAAATAAATATCATTATTTTTTTTATGTTACGTGGTTTGCGAAAAAGCTATATGAAGTAATTTTAAAATATTTAAAAATTTAAAATAAATAAAAATTAGCTATTAACTCGTCCTATAAAATTTAATAAAATTATTAATTAAGGAAATTTTATTTTACTTATATTTAATATGAAAAATATTCAAATAAATATTTATTAAATTGATATAATTTAAAGCGTTTTCTAAATTTTAGATATTTTTCATGATTTTTTATTTTAATTATTTTGATAATTTTTAATTTAATGATATAATATAATACTAATATATTATCAAAATATTGATTTGATTAATCATAAATATTTATTGTAAATAATTTTTAAAATTAGAATTAATTTTTTATATCAGTGGGTGCATGAATTGCAGGATTTAAAAATATGATCGCATATTCAATGGGTTCGAGATGCGTCTTTACCAGTTAAACTCTTAAACTCTTACTGTAAATTTTTTTCGTATAATCAATCGAATCCCTATGTCAATCTCAATAAAACCCGCCACCGAAATCAAACCGATAAACCCCTTAATCCACAAATCCTCTTCATTTCCCTCTTTAAATCTCCTCCGTCTCTCTGCACCCAAGTCCTCCGCAGCCGCCGCCATGAGGGGTTTCATCTCTAGCGCCAAACTATTTGCCACCAGCCCCACCACTAGAACACGAATTCCCCTATGTTCGAATCCGTCGATTAGGAACTTTCGCACATACAGTTTGATTCCAATGGTGATAGAGCACTCCTCTCGAGGAGAGAGAGCTTATGATATCTTCTCGAGGCTTCTAAAAGAGCGAATCGTTTGCATCAATGGTCCCATCAATGACGATACAGCCCATGTGGTTGTTGCTCAGCTTCTCTTCCTCGAGTCCGAGAACCCTTCCAAGCCTATACACATGTACCTCAACTCCCCCGGCGGCCAAGTCACTGCTGGTCCACTAACTACAATCCCTTTTGCTTTCTTTGTTTTTGTTTTTTTAAATAAATTTCTGGGTATCATCTAGTTTATATGCGGGAATCTATCTTAGTAAATCTTACCATTTATCATTTCTCAATCCCTGGATTGTGATTGAATTGTAAATCTTTATAACCCATCTGGTTTTCTTGTTCAGTAATTGATTTTAACTTTAAATGGTGACAATGAAATCTGATAACATATGAGATCTCATATTCAACTCAAAAGCCTAATCTGAGGCAATTTTTTTTTTATGAACAAAGAGTGGAATATCACATATTTTAGATTCAGTCTTCCTAATTTAATTTCAGCTGAACTATTTATGCTAAGCGTTTGAAGCTTATGATGTGATTTTACATAATGTCATTCACATTTATTCTAATGTTTTTATTGATGTGTTCCTTTTCATGCAGGTCTTGCGATTTATGATACGATGCAGTATATAAGGTCCCCTGTCAATACCATCTGTATGGGTCAAGCTGCATCTATGGCTTCTCTCCTTTTAGCTGCAGGTGCCAAGGGGGAGCGGAAATCACTTCCTAATGCAACAATTATGATTCACCAACCATCAGGTGGGTACAGTGGGCAAGCAAGGGATATGACGATTCACACAAAGCAGATAGTTCGAGTTTGGGATGCACTGAATGATTTGTACTCGAAGCATACTGGACAGCCAGTAGATGTAATTCAGAAGAATATGGATAGAGATTATTTTATGACTCCAGAAGAGGCAAAGGAGTTTGGGATAATTGATGAAGTGATTGATCGAAGACCAATGGCATTGGTCAGTGATGCTGTTGGTGATGAAGGCAAAGAAAAGGGTTCAAATTAGATTCAGAGAGTGACATCTTAGAGGGCAGGTTTTCCTATTTTGGATTTTGCTTCTACTTTTCTTGATTTATCTGATAATTTTATCTCCGGATTCTGTTGATTCTCAAATATATTACATTTGGTTATTTGATGTTGGCCATTGCGTTTTTGTATATTTCCTTTATCATCGTTGATCTATGTCTGCTTTTAGTTCAAGAAAATGAATTTTTCAGGTTCATTTTAGGGCCTGATGTGCATCTGATCACTTGTTATATTGACTGGATCTATTGTGCATGGAAATCTCATGCAACAGCCATTAATTACAAAATTGTTTCTTACTTACGAGTTCCTTTTTCCCCTGATATTCGATGGAATTTTCGTCCATTGGGAGCCATTGCAAAACTGTAATTCCTAAATGAAGTTCCTATTTTGTAGTCATGATTTATGATTTTGTAGTTGCAGTGAAAAATGACCTGTCTATTATGGCCATGCTTAATCTTGAGTTAGTCGCATGACATGGCTTGTATTCTTTGGATACTACTTTGAATCTGCAATCTTCAAGTTTTTTGTTTTATCTGTCAGTCATACTTCTGTCTTCTTGATAATGCTAAAACCTCAGTCATACTTCTGTCTTCTTAATTTCTTTCTAGTAACTTTTCTGGAATTTAACCTTTATTCGCAAATTATTGTATTATCTCATTTTCATACATATTCATCATATTCATTTTCTATTTTATGTATCATTCATGTAGTTCCAAAGCTTAATTCAGTTAGAGGACTGTTTTGTAATCTTCTAAACAGGTTAACTATAGAATGTCTTATAGGGGTATCCAAGGGGTCTCTGTGGCCTGAATATAAGCACCTGTTCTCAGCCATTCTCATGTTTGGTTGTCCATAATTTCGTCGATGTCTCAACAAGTATTTCTAATATAGCATAAATGCCCTTGTAATAGATTCATTTTGGGGGGGTAAAAAAGAAAAAGAACCTGAAGTATGGATTCAATTATAAGTCGAATTTGTTCATAATAAAGGATGGGATCTAGGAACCATGATGGTTTCACCGCAATTTTGTGTGATAGCATTAAAAAGGTGAAAGATAGTACAGTACTCTTTACCTAGTACTATTACAAAAAATTGTAACAATAAAATTCATAAACATTACTAATATGCAATGAAATCTTTCTGTTATTTGTACTGTTCATGCTACTGCCACATCTATTTCTCTGTTTTCTTTGGCCACCTTTCTCTTATCTGTTAGCTTGCTCTTTCTTCTCCCCCAGCCATCTCTCTCACGCAATTCATCAAACATTGCAATTTATGTTTGTTTTTGCCTTAGCTGTGAGTAATGTTTTTAAAGTTGGACCAGTAATTGAACCAGTTTTATGACTGGTTCATGGTTTGACTGGTTCAATTGGTCGGTTCAAATAAATAACAAATAAGGTAATAGATGACCATTTAGACTCTTATACTCTTCTCTAGAATCCTCTCTCCTCTTCTCCAGAAGCCTCCTGCCTGCTGACAGTCTTCCTTAGCTTCTGCTCTCCCACAGGCTTTAATTTGAAGTTGAAAACAAACTACACTGTCAACCACTCGCCTTTCTCTTCTTTTGTTTGTTCGGGAACCGAAGACTAAAGTCTTGTTTTCCTTTTGCTAATCGATTCTATCAGGCTAGGCTAGCTCGGTGGCACTAGAAAAGACTCTTAAGAGTTTTTTCCTTTCTCCGTTCGCTGAGAGAATCTTCCCTTTTCTGTTTTCGAATACTCTTTTGTTTTGATGCAGGAAGCTCTAAAGGTAGGCTTTGACGCTTAAGAGAGAAGACAATTTCGTTGTTGTTGGACTGCCTTAAGAATACCCACTTGCCTACTCTTGTTATTGATAGGTCTGTCTTCTTTCTCATGTCCGATTCCTTCACTTTGTTTGATGGGTTTTTTGTTGGTGGTTATTGATGGGTTTGTCGTCTTTCTCATATCCACTTGCCCAATAACATGCAAATTGACCAGTTCTAGCAATGGATTCAATTCTTCTTTTGTGTAGTGGTTGCAGATGTTTGTGGTGGCTGGATTTACACTTTTTTTTTTTTTTAGCAGATGTTGCATATGTTTCTTTTTTGTGCTGGTTTTACATTTTGAAAGATGGAAGAATTCTTCTTCTGTGTGGTGGCTGCAGATGTTTGCGGTGCCTGAGTTTTCTTTTTTTTTGCAAATGTTTCTTTTGTGTGTTGGGTTAACGCTTTGAAAGATGGAAGAGTGTTGCAAGGTTTTTTTTTTTTTTTCCAGTCCCAGTTAAAAAGCCAAAATGACATACCGATTTTACTGGATCCTGTTTTTTTTTTTGCGTTTGATCCGATTTTTTCGACATTCAGTTCTATGCTGGTTAAAAAGCAGCCAATCAACCAGTTTTCTGATTTATCGGTCTGACTGATCAGTCTAATTCGGTTTTAAAAATCTTGGTTCTGAGCTAACCCCTTCCAAAATTGTGTTAAAATAGAATTGTCAGATGCTTATGAGGAATAAGAAGCGAGCATAGACTTCATGAGAAACATGACCAACACCTATCAACCCAAGCTCAAGCACTTATTTGGCCACTTTTACCTCTCCAACCATTTCTTGTAATACACGTTCCTCCATTACTATATATGTCATCTGTGCCTTAAATAATGTAAGCTACTCCTTTGATACTATCCTTATTAAAATGGAGTGGGTTAGACCCACTCCTATGAAAGGTCTAACTCAATATCATGAACTTAAATCACTCAACTTATCATAAGTTCAACTCGATCTGAGATGGGATCTCAGCTACTAGTCAGTATTGGCTTAACCTATATACATGTCTCTTTAACGTATCCTTTATCTTCATTAGGAAAGGATAGTTCTTATCATGAAGTAAATCATCATCAGGAAGGAAATAGAGTTTCATCCAATACAGACACAATCCACTAGAATTGCTATATAAAAAGGCCTCAACGATGTATTTCTTTCGTTCTACTCTCATATACTCTGACTTCATCTTTCAAGCAATGTTCATTGACATAAGTATCCAAGTAGACTTTCAATATAAGGCGAAATTTCTCTCCACTATTGTTTGTCTTACCAAAGATACTCGGGCCATGCATCAATAACCCAAGAAGACCTACCTAGACTACCCAGCTTGGTAGCTTAACAATATCGTTAGTGCAGTAAGCGTGGACATACCCACAAGAAATCTTTCAACCCTCAATCATGACCTCTCCTAACGACTCAAACTCTACAAAACAACAATCAATCATCTATCCTAGAAAACACTATATCACAAAACCCTTCATTCCTTTTCCCCTTAAAAAATCTAGGAAGACAAGCCTCTAATAACACAACTAGCACACAACCTCAAGTCCCTCAAGTCATTAGCCACCTAGAAAATGCCTATGAATAGTTCACCTTAGTGTTATGAAAGCTTAAACAAGCATTCAACGAAAATTAAGAGCATGCAGTAATGCCACAAGTGCTCCCCACAGCCCTAACTTAATTATAAGGTTCCTAACTTGCATCAGCTCAACAAGTAAGGATAGTAAAAGCACCAACCAAAGTAGCATGACTAGCTTAACGCTCTGAGATATATGAAAACATTGAAGAGTTCACCTACCAGCCTACTGATATTCGAGTTATGCACTTAGATAGTTTATTTTTATATGATGAAGTCCTATATAGGAAGATAATAGAGACTGTTAAAAGAGCATAAGGTAAGGAATACTTCTCCCTTGATTACCACACCTACAATTGCAACTCTTTATTCCTAGAAATAAGGAACAAACTAGTACCCAAAAAGTTCAAGTTGCAATATATTGACAACTATAATAGATCAACTGATATTGACAACTATAACAAATCAACTAATCCCAAAAACTACTTATACAAGTTTAAATCCAAAACCCTTCATGAGACATATCAAACCCAAACTAAAATTATGGAATCCAAAGCTCAAGAACATTATCTAACATGATAATTTAACTCATAAAGCTTAAAAAAAAAGTAAGAATTGATAGAATACGACAACATAGGCTCACTTTCTCTAATTTTTGTCTCAAATGAGTTCAAACTCACAATTCAATCAAACCACCATGCATCTAAGGTTTCATACGCTTAAAATTATCTTAAACACATGAAAAGAAAGATAGAAAACTTAAACTTACATATTTGAAAAGAATACAAGAATCATAATCAAGAATATAGAAGCTTATAAAGAGATAAGAAAGATCAAGTTTTTGGGAATTTCTTCAATCAAAGATGCATGTTAAAATGAAATTTTAGATGATGATTATAATGTGGTTTAAACTTAATTTTTATTGTTTAGGAGAAGGTTTATAAAGTTTGAGAGAAATACTTACCACAGTTTAAAGAAATTATTGAAAATATGCTGAAATTCATGACTTGGGAGGATTTATATGAGCCTAAGGATAATAATACTTACCAAACCAAATTTATGCCTCTTAAACTATTAGGAATAACACAATTCAACTCACGCACAACAAACGTGTGTGCGCACACACAAGCCACTAGTATCTTTCTAACCATATTTTCTTCCCCTTTTTCTTCATTTGATTAAAAAATCTCAACTAATCCGACAACAAATTTCATCATTCCAAAAATATTAATTAACAATTGCATGACTAATCATTACTATATTGACGTTTTTTATTTTTGTCTAATAAAGAATATTTAAAATCTAAAGGATAGGTCAATTACAATTTCAAAATGGCTAGATTTTAATATATATTAATAAAATATAAATAAAATACATAAAAGAATAGGAACTACGAATATTATAATATTTTAATATATATGCATATTATAATATATTTACAGACTAGGGACTCCTAATATCTCATGCACTCAAGGAGTTCTGGAAATTTACCAATTTCTATCTTTTTTTTTTTTGAAGGGCACCAATTTCTATCTATTCTGTTTATATTAGTATTTGTATTCTTAATTATATATTTTTTTTGAATTTAACCATTTTCAACTTTACATGCCTCTTAGTGTTATTATCTAACATTTATTCGTCCGTTAGAAATCAGGAATTGTCAAAAATCATTCCTAAATCATACAATTTTATTATCTATTTCAAATAGAAAAATTGGAATCAAACAGACATTTTGATTCTCGTTGTCAAATTCAGCTATAACAAAAAATGGTATAAAAAAAATACAAAGTTTATCTAATTTCATTTATTAGGAACTGAAAAAAATTGAGTAACAAAAAGATGAAGAGAAATAAATGTTAAAATTTTAAAAATCCCACAAAAATGAAATACCTTCTCTAATTAGGATGCTAACTGAAAATTTTGACAATTTGGTACTAATAAGCGCAAGATAAAATTAATTCAATGGAGAGTTTAAATAGAAAATTAAAGATGCTCATATAGGCTATGTTGCACATAAAAGAAAATGTGAAAATGAAAAACATGAAAACGAACATAGAGAAATGATATTTTAAAAAAATTTATAAAAGAAAGCGTGAAAAAAAACATGAAAATAAAGAAATACAAAAACATTTCCAAAATAGGAAATGTGACTCAACAAAAGTTTTTATATTACATACCATACAAGTAAAATATTTTATGAAGCTCCTTATCAACACAAATTTCATAAATAACACTAAAATCTCATTTGGATAAAATGACTGCAGAAATTCTCATTTAAATAAATTTATACAATCTACTTGAATATTAATGAATTTAACTTACTATGAAATATCAAACATAATTCAAATTCAAATACAGAGTTTATATAAAATGCACTTTATAAGTATTAAAGTGTGGGAGAATAATTAATATTTAATAATGTAAAAGTCTAAATAAATTCTTTTTTTACAAACTAGACATATTTTAGTGTTAATTGGAGAATAAATTGCCTTCAACCTTTACAGAAATCATTTATATCAAACAAGTTCCAAAATAAATCCTGCATCTCTGTTTTGGCATAGACAACTTCAGAATCAACAAGTGAATGAGAAAACTTAATTCAAAAATTATAGGCCCACAACAAACATTTTTTTTATTATTATTTTAGGTGCTGGAGAAAGGGATTTTAGTCGAAATCTTTGCCCAGGCGATTGGTACATTTAACACTAAGCTAAGCCTGCATTTGCCCCAAAATTTTTGATGTTTAACCCATTAAGATTAATCAAGTCCTCTGATTCTAATTATCCTCATGAACCTTTTTAATCTAGATAATGCGACTCCGAATCATTCCCAAAAGTAAAGAACATAAATTGGACAACATTCACTTCATCCCTTGATGCAAGATAAGCAAAATTCATGTGGATCTCAGGCCAGAACAAGAGGCACTTGATGCCCTACATTCACTGATTAGCCCCATCTCCTTTGGTCTTCCTCTTCATCCACCGGAGTATACCACTCTGGCCTTCGCTTTGAGTTGCTCAACCTGTAGTTCAACAAGACTTCTTCATCACAGAGTGCCCTAGTAGCCACCAAGACAAGAGTCTTCAAAATAGGAACATCAGACTCCCCGTTTACTGCCTTAGATTTGAACCAAAAGCTTCCAAATCTTTTCATATTCACTTCTGAGTTTGCAAATGCTATATTTGGCATGTAGGTTCTCATTTCCTTCTCGATCAATGGGAAATCATATGGGCAAATCATGACATTCGGAGCCATACCCTTAGCTGGGTGATTGGCAAAATGAGCCAAAGCTAATGGGTTTCGCCGCTCTAGGATCTCACCAGTACAATTTCTTTCCAAAGGCGTACTGAGCATTTTCCAAAAGCGATCTGAACCCTTCCTACTATTTTGCACATTAGCCCTGATTTCTCGCACAATTAACCCATTCCACATTTCACGGATTTGCCCTCCTGAACCCCAAGGCTGGGCATTGATCACTGTTCCATCATACCTTGTGATCAAACATGTGTTATGGGCATCGACTCTTGGGTATCCAGGGATAAAGCGATAATGAGCTGGAGCATATATTATGCCAGGGTATATGGCTATAACTGTTCCAACATCAGCTTCACCATCTACAAATAATCCTTGTCCAGCTTCTTTATGGGGTATTTGAGATGGTTTTAGATCAAGGGTGTAGCCAATGAGATCCTTCAATCTCCGTGAGACATCAGCCATCTTCAATGGCCTTGTCTCGGGTATAGCTGTTCTGAAAAAACATTAGTTATCAAATGATAGCAGTTCAGTAAAAATAAATAAATGGCTTGTACTTTTTTATCTACAAGAAATTTAGATACAAGCCCCATAGCACAGTGGCAATGCTCATAATTCCAGCAACAGAATAAGCAACACATAGTTAACAGTTTAGATGATTAATTTATGCTGAATCCTTTTGACAATCTATAGTCCATCTCACCTCAATCAACAAAAATTAATAGTTGAGATGAAGGATCAGTAATGATCAAGCCCAAAAAAATTGTTGTTTTGGACTCTAGCATCAGAGTGAAGCAAAATATGAGAGTGGGGTGACCATGTAGGATTAGAAAGCATACTTCAAGGGATTGGAAGAATGCCAATACCATTTGGGAAGTCATTTCAGATTTATAACTGGTATGCTGTATTCCATTTCGAAATCATAGCAGAATTATTTAATCAAATTATCTTAAACATTATCAAATACACATAAAATCCTATCTTATTTGGTGGGTGCACAACTGCACATCTTAAAAGAATTAATTCTAATAATAAAAATAAAAAAATGGAGAATACAGTAAACATCAAACACCCATTTAGCATGGTACACACGAAAAAAAAAACAAATAAGAATTAAATAGAAAGAAGAAAAGTTTACACAATATGCAAAAACACAATTGCCAAGAAGTTCAGATTTTTATTATACTATATATTTTGATATAAACTGATTTACTTAGTTCCAGAGTTCCTTGCATTATTCTCTCATCAATTAATTCATGTCTTTCTTCCTTTCCTCATTCTAGATCTAGGGCATTCCAATTTAACTTTCAAGGCTCTTTTTTTTTCTTTTTTTTTTTTTTTATTTTATCATTATAGCGATTGTCCCCACCTTCTGCTGCCTGGCTTCTGTAGATAGGAGGACATAGTTATTTTGGAACATAACAAAAGTACTATTTTCACAGAATCAAGACCTCGAAAGGAAAACTCTCATAGCTTCCTCTTATTGCTCACTCTGTTCATACTGTGTCTCACACAAAAAAAAAAAAAAAAAAAGAAAAAAGAATAGATGTGTTTCTAGCTTTCCTTTCAAGCCTCCTACTCTCTAGTCTAACAAGATAAAGCTTTGAAATTCATAAATTTATACACTGCTGCTGGATATGAATGCTATGACATGAATAGGAATCACTGAAGAAAACCATGTTGTGTTTGATTTGGAAAAGAAATCTAGGAATGACATACAAGCTTGTGCTGAAACAGCAATTTTGGATCAAAACAACCCTGGTATAACTCAAATGAAAGATTTTAGCTCAGGAGTGACATGAGAATTGAGTATTTCATCCACCAGAATGAGAAATCTCAGTTGGAACATGATGAGACCAATAACTTTGACTAGAATTGCAATACACAATTCAAAATAAGCATAATTGCTGAAATTCTTAAAGCAATAAACTTAGTGACCTGAAAAATCCAAATTGTCACTATTTTGCAGTTTTATCCATAAGTTATCAAAATGGCCACTGCCTCTTTTCAAAAATCAGTTGTTATTTTGTCGCTTTGGCCAAATAAATAAATACACACACATACACATATATATGTATGTATGTATTATGATGTGGATTTTTTTTTTTCTTTTCTTGTTTCTTTCCCCACCCTTTTCAAAATCTCTCTCTCTCTCTCTCCCCACCTTTCCACATCATCACAAAATATAGTTTTAAATATTCTTTGATGGATATTTGTTAGTGGGTTAAAACTGTAACTCCCTTTCCAAAATTGGACTTAATTGGCACGTTTAAACTTTGTGGATAAAATGCAAAATCACAACAAGATTTGGATGTTTTAGATCATTAAGCCAAAGCAACAACACAAGTGTTTAGGCCAAAAATGAAATAAAATACCCACATAATTTAGCACTTTTAGCCCATATACCAAGGTCTCATTTGTTCTGTAGGACGTCTAACTTCCAGGAAAGTGCAGTTTGTCATAATTGGTTCGTAAGGAAATGCAAAACCCAAAAAAAAAAAAAAAAATTTCCACTTTGCTTAGACTACTTTACTTTCTCAATATTGAAGAAGCACATTTCCTAGAAGTCACTGAGTAAAACAAACATGTTAACATATTTCATAGGGAAAAAAATATATGCAAAACAAACACTAAAACGGCTTAATTCCTGACAAAATAACTTTTAGGAAGTACCAATCCACAAGAACTTCCTAGGGAATTCGAGCCTTAGAAGAAAAGTGGCCTAAGAATTATTTAGTCCCATCAACAGATTGACCAAATTATCCTCACTGCATGATTGGATATATTTTAAATTTTTACTATTTATATTCTGTGATCTTTCATCACCAAGCAATAAAAAGCATAAATCAAAACTTATCTTCCAAGGTAAAATTTGGATTCTTTAATCAAATATCAATTCACATGATTTGGTGCGATTTAGTAAAACATTTTTTACTCAGCCTATAGATTCAAATCAATAAGGCATAAAACTGAGTCAATATGAATCATACTATTCAAGCAATTCTTTTGTTATCAGGTCTGCAGGACCCAATGAATTTAAAATTTAAAATTTTAACCTTGATTTTATAGTAAAGAAATCTTGCAAATCCTAACCCATATAGTTTAAAGTAATATTAGAGGAAAAAAGAGCTTCACTTACCTAAACAGGAAAGACATACTCCTTTCTGGTATTCCATAATATTCTAGTGTTGTTCCAAGCTATAGTGGACTTTCTTAGCATAGTTCTCCTTTTCCCACTCTCTCTTTCCTTTTTAATCTTCTACCATGTTAAGCAACAACATTTTGAACCTATCTGTCCATCTAAAATGGCTCATTGAACCTTAATATATTATGTTATGGCTTTATCAAGTCTATATTTATTACAGTGAGAAAGCACCCACTCTTTTATCGTTCAATCAAGTTTTAATACTTTCTAGCATTATATAAGATAATTGATGATTGTTGTCCATTTTATATAGATATACTATTTTTAATTAAGTTTGTGAAACAACATTAAATCTTACGATTCTCTTTGATCCTTGATTTCACAAAATAGAAGTCTCGATTCTCTATTCAAATCTTGATTTGACAGCTATGCATCAGTCCTAGTCCTAATTTCTTTAAAAAAAAAAAAAAAAAAAAAAAGAATGTACAAAAAAAAAGTCATGGTAAGAACTTGGCTGCAAATAATTTTAGTTTAGGGATTCAATCGATTATCTATTATTAGTTCCATAACTAAAGCAACATACTTTCAATGCTAAAATGTCAACTACTAAATACACATAAAGGTAATGAAATTTTAACTAGCAAGACCTTACAAGATCACAAACAAAATGAGTAATGATATCAATATACATCATCTTTCATCTTACTTGTCCTTGACATTGTTGGTTGCATCAATTGCCTTCGAAGCGACTAACTCCAAGATTATGCTAGTGATTGGGGAACTAATTTTTTCCAATGAAGATTTAATCAACTATTCCATGGAGTGAACTAAAAAAAATCATAGTTGTTAAAGGTGTACCTTAGGTGCAAGGCATCAGGGACTCAATCCCTAGAGCTTTAAAGGCAAAGGCATCTAAGTGTGACTTTGCAAGTTTGCCTATAATTTAATTATTTATCTAACTTTTGCTCCTAATATTTCACTGTCTTGACCTTACTTTTCTCATATAGATTGTAGTCTTATGCTGATTTTCCTATTTGTAGATTTCCAACATAATTTGGTTTTCATTAGTCACTTTTTCTTTCCCATATTTAATTCAAGGCTTAATGACATAAAAATACCTAAACTTTAACTAATAGTTTTATCAATTATATACTACATTTTTGAAATTGTTATAGCCCTATCACGCGACTGGTTGCATCTTGATGACCTGCTAAGGCGCCAATGCGGCAACTTGGGTTAAAAAAAAAAAAAAATTCATGTTAGACAAGACTAAAACACATTGTTTTCCCAAAGATGAAGATGCGAGCCCTCTTCTTTCTGTTCTTGTCTCTGGCTCTCATTCTCTCTCTCTCAACCAACTGCATATTTGCCCATGACACATTAAAGATCATGATTAGCTACATGGGTGAGCAATATGGAGTCAATAACAAAGTGGTCTATGATGCTATTGCACTACCCAAGATACACCCAAGTCAATTACGACCTTCATCTGGGTGGAATACTTGATTGCTTGATCAAACAATGTTGCCATCTTGGCTACCTATAATTGAGATGTTCAACACATGAGAAAGTTTTCCATGGGAACTTTTCTTGTTAGACTTCATTTATGCTTTCTAATCCAACTAATCAATAGGTTTTCTGCACATCAATTACCATGATTTTTCTTTTGTTGCTTATTTGCTAATTCGTGCATTTTTGAATTGTGCTAATTCGTGCACTTCAAACTAGGATTTTTGTCTTCATTCTTGATATTTTCTATTCCAAAACTATTCTAGTTCTTGCAAACCCTAGAATAGGAAGAAAGACAGTAAAAAATAAAAAGAGGAAGAAGGCTGATATTTTTATCATTGGAACAAATAGAGCATATTTATCTGTTAATGTCCTGCTCTTTTCAAAGATCAAAGACCCAATCAATTACGTGGTTTTAGAGGTAGTGAAGAAGATGGTGATTCATTCACTCTGATTTTGGACTAATTCCTAATATTTAGTTACCATGAGCTAGTTTTCCTTTTTTCATATTGAATTCAACTTTATCATCCCCCTCTATTTCTTTTTTTTTCCTCATTGGTTTTGCTTCTTTTTTAGATGCCTCTTTGATCCATTATCATTTCTTTTTTGGATGCGAATGTTTGTTTATAGCTTTTTTCTTTTTCATGGTATTGTTGCTTTTAGCTTCATTTTTCTCGAAGGATCAATTACTATAACCTAATTTGCATGAATTGATATTAAATTGTTATTTGACCATTAACAATCTACTACTGAAGGGGGGCAAAAAGACGTTAGACTTATTTTAATTGTTTCATACCTCATGTTACTCAAACACGTGCCAATGCCTTGTACGCCTAGGCTTCAAGACTCCTTCACGCCCCTTACATCCTTAAGTATAGAATCCATATGTTGCAGCCAATGCACAATATGATTTATGTGCATATTAGAAAGCTTTGCAAGTCCTAAAACTAAGTATTCTATGAATGAATTTTACAAATGAAAATCCTCATGCTTTTCAAAATTGATCATTGTTAGGCCAAAAATAGAATTCAAGACTAGAAATACCATTCATTTTTTCACATCAGTCCTAAAAACTCTAGAAAAAAAAATAATTTTTCTCTTTTCTTGTTTTACTTCTTTTCAGCAAAAAGAAAAATGCAAAATCACATAATTTCCTCACTAAAAGAATAAACAACACAATAATCTTTGCTATGTTATGAAATTGAACAGAGACCATGGACCATCTACATGACCAATAATGGTTATTTAAATCCTACAGAATAAAGGAAAATATTATACTTTAAAAAGAGATTATATTTATTAACTGCAATGATTACAACCAGTGCTTTTGCACTCCAGGACAGAGAAAAAACAGTTAGCTATTCCTAAAATCTTATCCTCTGAAACCATTCAGATCGTTCCTAAGATGCTATTCATGTTCTAGGTACTCCTCCAGATAAAATACAGTCATTAAAGCTCCCAAAGCTCCACCTTCTCAACCATAGGTAGAGGTGGGCACAAAGTGGTGTAAACCAAAAAACTGACCAAACCGAACTGATTCGATCAGTTTGGTTCGGTTTATATATATTTTGTTTGGTTTAATTTTTGTTTTAAAGAATTCAATTAATTCGATTAATTAGATTTTAAACTAAAAAAATTCAATTGAACCGAACTGAACCAAACTGAATTTATTTAAAATTAAATCAAAATATATTAAATCAAACCAAAATGGTTCAGCTCTATTTAAATTCATTATTTATATTAAAAATGTATAAAAATCTATTATTTATATTAAAAATATTTTAAAAATTATTTTTTAAAAAATTTGATTCAGACCAATTGAATTATAATTAAACTGAATCAAATCAGTTAAATTTGGTTTGATTTGTAGATTTATTTCGTTTAATTTAGTTTACATTTTAAAATTCAAAATTTTTATTTTAATTGGCTCAATTTGATTCTATTTGAACTGAATGCTCACCCTTACCTGTAGGCTTAAAACATAAAAAATACTTCCAACCATGCCCTTTATCCTCCATTCTATTCATTGCTCAACCATTTATTCTTATATGGCCTTTCTTTAAAGCGCATGTTCAAAATCAGCCCCTTACTCGCACATAATTGTTAGGCTAAGATGCTAAGTTAAAATTAATGATGAATAAGATTGTGAATATTACTGTAAATGTTGAATATGGAATAATTGAAATTAGTTTTCACATCAAGACTTAGGAGTCACACCCATGCTAAAAAATTACTTAAATACCCTTATCATCCAAAAACTAACAAATATACCAAAAATATCCCTGCTGACCCGTAATCATACAATCCTCAATAGGAATCACCTTATTGTCCACATCAAAGGCACCAGGTTTAGAAGAGTACTGGGGATAGTGGTAGAGCATTGGCCAATTAGTTCGCAATAATTATGGCTTAGAATGAAGTTGATTGTGGATGGAACAAAGAAAAGATAATAGGTTCAAAGAAAAACTTTTTGAATAAAATTCTAAACACAAAAGATAATGCCTATTTTATCTAACATTAGCCTATTTCTAGACTAAAATCCCTCTGGAATAAGGATAGAACATATATTTTTATTTGAACTAGGATTGAAATAGAATCCCTGCTAGAATTATTGTACCTAAGAAAAGAATTCAGAAAGTAAGGAGAAGGAACAAAAACAATTTATAGAGGTTCAGCATAAACATTGGCCTACATCCTCTCCTCTAGTAATGTCACTAGAGAGTTTCACTATGTAGATAGCTTACAGGTGCAACTCAAACCTATTACAAGTGAATTTCCTAAGAACCGCTCAAACTTACCTAGATAATTTTTGGGCACTATCTCAAGCTTATTCTAAGATAGATTTGCATTGCAGGCATTATATTCAGCTTTTCATAATATCCTAAAGAAAAGACTACCAATCCAGGTGGTGATCTTCATATGCAAGTTTTACAAGTAATGCTCAAAGAAAAATCACTCCTCTAATGACACTCAAGCTTCCTTTTTTACAAAGAATAGAACTCAAACAAGCTTTATATTTGAGCTTTGCAAAAACAACACGTGAGATTGAGTAGTGAGAGATTTAGCTTCAAATTGTTCTTTCTCTTTTAACTTTGCTCTTGTTCTGTTGACTTCATGCTCGTGTTCAAGACTTAAAATTGCCATAACTTTTCAAAATCTTGCCAAAAACTTGCTTCAAGAGCCAACTAGGATTTCTTATATAGGTTTGCACAAGAGACAAACTAGCCTATACATAAGGTGTCCTTGAATTGCCAAAAGAATGTCAATACAGCCATTAAACCCCCCTACAATGATCATTCAAATTCTAACAATGGTCATTGCTAATGGTCCAAAAACGGCCTTTCTTATAGGCGTTAGAGCATCCCACGATCACCACTTCAATGATCATTGAAGTGCCAATGATCATTATATGTCCTTTCCACAAGCATTGGCTTGGTCAATGAGCCTTCAATAGCCTTTACATTCAACAGTCATTATTTTCTTCCACGATCCTTGTTTTGACTTCCATAGTCATTGAAGCTTCCAACAGTCATTGAGTTTTATGCAAAATTATATAGACTCCACAAACTTATTTACAACACTTTTTTCAATAGGTCACTATTTATTTTCCACAATCGTTGGGAAATTTCCAATCTTTTTGAATTGCTTTGTTCATTGACAACTTAACAGGCATTGAAATCATCCCACAACTGTTGGTCTGATCGGTCATTGAGTTCTTCTCACAATCATTGAAAAGTCTAAATTACATATATTAGTTTGAGCACTTCCAAATGACATTAACATACCATTTTTCTGATTCAATAGTCATTGGATATTTTCACCATCGTTAATGTGTTTCCAGCTGAGTCACATGAATGTTGTGTTTTGCTTTATGTTAAAGCTTCTAACCACATTGGCTTCATGTTAGACCTTTGAAGAACATTCTTTTTTAAGCTTTTCAATTCTTTAAAGACCATGTCTTCAGCTAATTCCTTTTGAACTTGGAATTTAATAGAAAACTAGGGGTCTACATTAAATACATCAAATATCTGCACAAATGTTAGTAACTCTAACTCTTGTTTATAATCATCAAAACAAAAAATTAGAGCCACAAGGTTCAACAAAAATTAAGTTTCAACTTTCAACTACAAATCCTATAAGAAATAGGAGCAAGACTATAATCAAAACATACATAGGCTAAATTTGAAAATTGCAACAACAACATGAATATTGGAGCGCTACAATACAGATCCAATAACATTACCATTACACTCAGATTTTTTTATCCTGCATCATGGAGCGCAGACACAATTATGCACCTGAGTGACACCAGGCACCAAACAAATGAAATAATTGAAACCTCCTTTTTCAACCTGGTACCATCGTACCATATTTTTTTATGGTCAATTCAACAATTTAACATCATTTTATGCAAATGAGGTTTATAGGTAGTAGATTCTTTTACAGAAGTGAAGCAAAGCAAAACAAAATGTGAAAGAAACAGAGAAAAATTAATAAATTACAAATATAAGGATCCCAAAAAAAAAAAAACAAACAATTGATCCAAAAGGCATCTAGAAAAGGAAAAAAAAAAAAAAAAAAAGAGGTGATGATAGAAGAAAAGGAAATAGAGGGCATGATAGAGTTGAATTGATATGAAAAAAGGAAAGAAGGTGATAGAATTATTAAATACAAGGAAAGAAAAAAAAACAAAAACCAAGTTATATGAAATAAACAAGGAATAAGGTTCAAATAGACCCTTGAACTTTGCGGGCGGGGTCAAATAGGCCCTTTTGACCTTTTATGGCCATTTAAGCCCAATAGTTACCAAAATCAACTCACAAAAGGCCTTTTTTTGGTTTTGTTGGAGCGTGTCCCTTGCACGATTAAGACAAAAATAAGGCTTAAGTGAGCTGATTTTTGGTAAGTAATGGGCTTAAATGGCCTTAAAAGGTCAAAAGGTCCAAGTTGGCCCTGCCACAAAGTTCAAGAGCCTATGTAAACCTTATTCTAATCTAATCAAATAGAAAAGTCAGCTCAAGGATAACAGTTCTTAAGAAGGCAAGTCAAATGAGTCAGTTAAAACATCTGCAAGATTGATGAAGCATGCACCTTGGGCCTTAGCTAAGGCGCCTTAATAAGACGCACACCTTATTAACATCACCTACCTTTTAATGTTTTAAGGGACTAGGGTTGCCTGAGATTTTCCTTTAACAACTATGTACTTGTCGTTGTGCTAACTCACATCCTCATTTCCTAATATAAAATTCATTTCTTTTTAGAAAAATCATGATTTCTCCATTTACTTCACCCTTTATACAAAATGGTGATATCAACCTCACCGAAGCATCTTGGGACTCTTTACGATATCTCAAATTGGTCAAAGTTGATGTTCTCAACTACCAGGCCAAGGAATCATTGAATCCACAGTCTTCTTAGGCCTTTCAGGCTCATCTATAAAGGTTGGAAAAAAGTGGAGGACAAAGTAATTGATTATAAATGACCAAACCACTTTCTCAAAGATTATAGCTTCCTTTGACAAAGATGATAGGCCTTAAAAGGAAAATCATTTCTTCATCACAACCTGCTTTGTTGGAAATAATAGTTTAGCAAGTACTAACTAATGAATATATCAAAAGGGATATTCGTTCATAATTCCCTATCAAGACTATAAGAACAACCAATCTCTAAAGGTAAAAGATATATCATTAAAAAAAAAAAAGAAAAAAAAGAGCATTATCTTATTCTTTAAAATTGTGGATGTTCTCCTTTTGTTAATAAAACATGATCAACATTCGTATACACCCAAAACTGTTGAACACAAATCATTTGATCTTCCTCATGAATCATTCAAGCAAAGGATTAAAAAGGAATATATCAAAAAGGGATAGAAACTTCATTCCTAATTCTATTTCACGACCATAAGAACTCTCAATCTCCAATCTCTAACCAGTCTGCCAAGCCCACAACATCTCAACATGCAGCTCCAACTAAATCTATTGAAGTAGACAAGTTCAAGTCAAGCCTCCAAATTCTACTAGCAATCCTCCCAATGCCATGACCATTCAAAAAACAAATCTAACAAGTTATTTTCTCAACACATATGTCGAAAATCTTTACCTATCTTTCTCTAATTGATCCAAGATTCTGACAATTCATTGTCTATGAGGAATATGTATCAGAGAGTTTTGATTGAGACACTGGAATACACAATTCATCCGCTACTTTGAAAATTCATCAGAACATTCTTCACAAAATCCACATTATCTTAGCAGTCAAATTTCTCTTGAATTAATGAAAAAAACAATTATCTATCCATTCTAATTAAAAAAATATGATTGTTCACTTCTTAAGCTCATGGGTATCCACGTAACCTATCCTTTCCTTTATCTTCCAGTTACTGCTGCATAATCTTGCTCAAAGGAGCAAGTAATTTTTTGTGGTCTGTCATTTCTACCAAATAGCAATTCAAATTCATCCCCTATCTTCTTCATACTCATTTCGAGTATTTGAGAAACCATCCAGACAAAATGAACTCGTTGTTTCATTTTTCACCTTGTTCAAATATTTAACTCAAGGAATTCCTAACTGAACAGAGAAATGTAAACTTTTGCCTCCACATATACTTCTATGTTTTCTTTGTACAAAATTATTGAGTTCCATGATCCAATACGTCTATGGAATTAGCCATTAACTACATGAATTTGTCACTATCCCATGAGTCAGTTAAGTATATAAAGACCGTATAGTTGTTATTGAACCTAACTGTCAATAGGAATATCTCCAGTAGTAAAATAAAAACTAGTGTACTAGCCACGTGTTATATGATAACAATGGCCTAACTTTTACTATTTCATTGTATCTTATCTATCTAAATAAAGAACTGATCTAAGTTGTGTAAAGCATAACTGCCGATGGAACTTGCACTTTCTCTCCTGTTTCGATAAAATAGAAATATGATTCTCAACTCTACTAAGTTATCATTAACATTTGCACTGCTCTTAGCATTATTAAGTGGATGAAGTGCATAAAAAATCAATAGTTATAGAATAGAGTTGCTACGATCTACTATGAGACTGACAGGATGTGGGTTAAGAGAAGGATGCTCCAGTATTGAACTATGATTGCATGCAAGTCTCACCTTTCTATGATCGTGTATGTCAAACACAATAACCGGGCAAGTCAGATTAGTTAAAAATACAAAATATTTAAAGTGTGCCAAATGCCACTTGCTGCCAATAAAAAAATTAGAAAATGCTGTGTACTTTAAAAAAGTACAATTACTATGCAAAACTCACCAGGATAATCAGAAGGTGGACCACTCTTTCCAACAGCAAAACTAAGGCCACTTCGGCAAGGAGGCATAGCTGACTGTCCGTGTGCTTCACCCAGCTCAGTTCTTTTCTTGACATCAGGAAGAAGAATTTCATCCATAGATTTGCAGAAGTTTACAAATTGAAAATGGATGTTCTCTTGGACTTGCTTCTGCTGATCAGCAACAGAAGCTTTACTAGCCATTTCAATTATCTCTTCTGCATCTGCCTCTTCAGCTTCCCTCCCTAAACGTTTATAGCTGAAGAAAAATTTCATGAGAACTTTTTAAGGTAATTAGAGGCATTGTAGGTGACAAAGCTGGCATCCAGTTAGCACAAAACCACATGACATTTAAAAAAAAAAGAAACCAGTACAATACAGGAAAGAACTGCTAAATTACATTAACATGATATATTAGTGAAATATAAAATCAGCAGGATACATTTGCCTTTTCAATTTTTTGAACTCTGATGTTAATACGAACTTTAACACTATGTGATTTCAATACTCAACGAAAACTGAGACAAGACACATTTCCATTTAATTGGGCCCATAAAAAATTTAGATAATTCCTATTCAGCTATGAATAGCAGTCATGTGATCACATTGCTGGCTTTTTTACTTCACAAAAGTACCACTCTTGTAGGACTAACAGCTTATGTTGATTTGATCCAAATGTGAAGTTAATAGAATGTTCTATACATACAAATCAGAAGAAAGTGGATGGTTATGGTAAGAACAAAATCAGCCAATGAATATGCTTCACAGCATTATATGAGAGTTATTACAAGAAAGGAAACATGTAGCTCTCAGGTTGATATAACAGTTTCCAAGATAAAAACAGCTGAGAAATTGGAAAATGAATAATAGGAATGTAACACAACCCATATAAAAAAGACATCCAATAATGCACCATTATCACAATTAGAACTCATGGGTAAATAAATTATGATATAGAAGGTAACAAGCTTGAAAACTTGTGCAATGCGCAATCAAAGGTTTTTTGTTCGGCTAAGTTCAATATCGATAAAAATCAATTTTCGTCCTCAAAAGAAGACAAAATTGATTTTCATTATCAGTTTAATTATCTTAAAAATGATAGTTAAATACTTGAATTTATAAAACTTGTTACGTAAATTATAATGTTTATTGACTTTTATACATTTATACATAAATTATAATTTTTATCAACTTTTATATACAAATTATAATTTTTATTGACATTACGTTGTGCATAATATTTTCCAGTCCTGATATCATAAGAGATATTTAATATTTTTTTGATGTTATATATTTGAAATTTTGCTTGTAACTAATAGTATATAAATATTAAATTATATGTTGGTTTGGCTAGGTTCCAATATTTGGCATATTTGGTTCAGTTTGAGTTGGAATTTAGCTAATAATATATAAATTTTAAATTATATGTCAGTTTGGCTAGGTTCCAACCTTTTTAAATATATATTTATTGACTTTCTTGAGTTGGAATTTTATGATGTTTCAATACTTCACAAAAATGATGAAGAAACATAAAGATACATAAGGTGAGTTTAGTATTGCTTTTGAAGAAAATTTGATTTTCAGGAAAAAATTAGAAGAGATCTTCTTTTATAAGTGATTATAGATTCTTTCAGTATGAGTTTTGTGAGTAGAAAGTTTCTATTAGAAAAATCTTCAAATATTAGTTCTTTCAAAATCAATTCTTTATCCCCAAAAATTATATTGAAAAAATTTTTAATCACTTATGAAAAAGAATCTCTTCTAATTCAAAATTCAATTTTTCAATAGAAATGACACACATGCTCATAATTATAGGCCAATTGAGTGGGGGCCCCGCCCCCCGAAAGAAGGAGAATGGGGGGAGGGGCGGGGGGGGGCGGCGAAGGCGGG
>CATIWR010045705.1:0-65700 GCA_949677035.1 Omphalea diandra
CTCTTGGATTACAACTTCCATCCAAGAGATCTACCTCAATTACTCCATAATTCTCACTAATCATGCATGATTAACATGTCATGAGAGGTTAATTCCAGTTGAGAAGAAGATAAATTTACTTACCTACTATCCCAGAATTGAAAAACCCTAGGCAGCTCACTCTTCTCCCTCTCTTCTTCTTCTTCTTCTTCTTCCTCTTCCTTTCTTTCTTTTTCCTTTGCTCTCTCTTTGTTTCTGGTATAACCCACATTTTTTCCTCAAAATCTGACCCTAATGGTTTGTATTTTTATCTTAAATAAGTCAAAAGATTGGGGCTAGTTTCTTATTAGTTTGAAAGTTAAAAGTTTTGCTTTTAGTCCCTCTTCTTCACTCATTAAGCACTTCCATCCATCTCATAATTCCTAGATACTCCTTATACTTTTAATTAAGCTCTAAGACACCATTATTTATGATACTATAACATGCACACAACATAAAACAATTTGCCATACAACTATACAAACACTACATATATGTTCAAGTGTCCCCAACTACAACAATGCTTCTAAATGTTCAAGTGTCCCCAAATGCAATAGTGCTTCTAAATGATTATTTATCTAATGCATATGTTCATGTGATAATGGCAATGAATGTGGCTAGGGATGTTACACCATATGCAACGGTGCCATTGTCATTGTCATGCTTTTACAATTCACATGTCCAAATGATTAATTATCCTGTGCATATGTTCATGTTACATTACATATCATTAGATATAGAGCATATGCTCATATGTGATTTCATATCTTTTGTGCAATGAATATATTCATGTGATAATGCCAATGAATAGGGATAGGGATGTTACAATAGATGAGATGGAAAAAAAAATAATCCCTAAATATACTTAATATGATAGGAACTAAAAGAGAGGCAAATAAAGTCCATAGTAATAATCTTACCACATCTCTAAAGTCAAAGTTCTTAAATATATATCTAGTGTCCATGGTAACACATACTAACATCACAAAATCAACAAACAAACAGAAAAAATAAATGCATGAATCATGTACATATGGAGAAGTAAACATGTAATGCAAAGCACTTAGAGGACATTGAATGGTCTAAGGCAAAAGCCACCACAAGGGGGATCCTAAGATTGATGAATCCTAACACTATGTAGTTCAAAATAAGCATGACATTCGTATTTGCCACTAATAATCTAGGGTTAGCATACAACACAAGAATAGGGAAAATTGGGAACTAAAATACTATTCACATTCTTTAAGCATATAAACTCCTAACACAAAGTGAGCTTTTAAGGTTAATGGAACTTCAATTTCCTCACTTCATCATGGCTTTGAGATGGTTAATACATAATCAAAACACCTTTTTAAAATTAAATCAAAGATCCCAAGAGTTTTTCTTTTTGGTATGATAAGTAATAAAAACATATGAGGCATAATCAATACTTTATTTTTGAGATGAATAGGGGTCCTAGGTTATTAAACCTTACCCCATTCTGCCACTGGAGTCATAAGACATCATAAGAAAAATAAACTTTGCAAAAAACTGTCTACTAGTTAAGCTGGGTTGTCTAACACAATATTAGGGTTGTACAGCCCAGGTGGAGGGTTGTGCAGCCTATGGGCAAAGTTGTATAACCCCTATTTTTTGGATTTTGGAGGCAAAGAAGGAAAAGAAGGGCAAGAAGAAGGAGAAATAAAAGGGATTCTTAGATGCTTATGTGTTTTTATTTCTTTAAAGGCTTACAAGTTTAATATTTTCCTCCAAAATTCTCATGGAATGCACAAAGTTGAACAAATTAGGTATAGTTCTACCTTAGAGTGAGTTGGGATAAATTAGGATTTAAGGTTTATATGTTTGATGAATGTTTGAGAGGTGATTTTGGTGGAGTAATCTTAGGGTTTCCAAGCTTTTCCTTTCTCTTCAAAATGGGGGAGGGATATTTATAGATGGAGAAAGGTGCACTAGAGCAAAAAATGGTTCTAGTTGTACCATATTTGTATCCAATCACAGAGAATGAGGTGAATCTTATGGAATTAGGGTTTATAGTTTTAGAATGTTCTTAAGACTAGGGTTTAATGGAGGACCAATTTTAGAATGTTCTTAAAACTAGGGATCAAGGGAAGGCTGCACAACCTTTTGATTAGCTACGCAACCCTGCTTTATGGGCTATGCAACCCTACTTAATAGGTTGTATGGCCCACTAACTTGGTAGACTATTTTAAGATTAGTCTTGGATTTGGTCTTAGGCTTGATTTTAGGCTTGGCTTCAGGCTTCTCTAAAGTTTCCTAGGGCCTTCAATCTCTTTCTTCGGCAATTCCTTTTGCATTTTGGGGAATAGATTTAGTGATTTTTACTTGCATCCTAAGCCCTAAAATCCAATGCGAACATAAAGATTGGCAAGTTCCTTTCTTGTCTTGTCTTCATTTGGTTTGAAATCACTATTATCATCCCAAGGGGCTTTGTACACTTCATTTCCATTCTTAGAGGTGTGTTTTTTTTTGGAAGGAAACTTGTTTTTCTTAATATCAGGACAATATAATTTTCTACGTCTTTCTCATTACTTCCATAATAGGTGAGTTGACTTTTTATGCCTCTCTTCTTGTAGTTCCTTACCTTTTTACCCTTTTTATTTAAGAGGAATTTCTTTACTTGATTGGTGATCAATGGAAGATGCTCATATTCACTACTATCTTCATCATCACTAGAAGAGGAAGATGCTAGTAAATAAGAAGTAGATGGAGATTCAAAATGTACCTCTTTGATTTCAATGCCAAGTCCTTTTTTATCATCCCTATGTTTTTAGCATGCTTTTTAACATTAATCTCATGAGCTAATAACTTTCCCATAAGCTCATCAAGTGATAGGACTTCCAATTTGTTGGCTTCCTTTATAACTATCTTCTTAGCTTCCCACTTATTTTTGGGAAGTGTTCTCATAATTTTTGCTACCATGTCCTCATTTTTATATGACTTTCCTAAGGTTTTGAAAGTACCCACAATGTCTATGAATATGTTGTACATCTCTGTAATAGTTTCAACAAGTTGGTGATACAAATGTTTCATACATGTATGTATACATTTATATCTTTTTCTTTTTTACTTTACTAGTTCCATCATACTGAGTTTGCAATGTGTCCCATATTTCTTTGGATGATGTACACATTTGTAACTTAGCATATTAAGACTTATGGATTACATAAAAAAGGACATGCATTACTCTTTTATTCTTTAAGTTTGCCTTCTTTTCTCTAACAGTACACTCACTTTTTGGTTTTAGCATAAGAAAATTTCCCACATGCTTAGTTGGAACCTCTATTCCTTCCTTATTAATGTCCCTTAAGTTAATGGTTTTACTGTAAAAAAAGATCTCCATATGTTTCTTCCAGTAACCATAGTTATCTCCCTTAAAGAATGGAGGCTCATGGATGGATTATGATTCCTCATGTCTTGGCATGACCTTTACTTTGAGCACTTAAGCTTTAATCAAATGACATACTCCGATAACAATTATTATCCCTTAGTGCCCTAGAATGGGGTTAATTAGGGCAATGGGAAGTAATATAAATTAAAACTAAATGTGAAAATAGATGAATAATCAAGGCATATGATTTATAGAGGTTCGACACAACTAGCCTATGTCCTCTTCTCTAGCATTTCTACTAGAGTCTTCACTCTTTTGATAACTTAAAGTGCTATCAACAATCATTACAAAGGTAAGTTTTTAGGCACTTTACAAGTGAGATTCTTAGGCTCTCTTAACCTTTTACAAGTAGTTCACAAATAATACTTAACCTTGACCAAAGTAGTTTTTAGGTACTACTTTAAACCTTTGACAAAATATAATTTTTAAGGTTTCCCTATCTCAGGTTTCCTTAAATTGAATACATAAATTTAAAGAGGAGAAACTCTCTGATTCAAGTAATAAAAACACTTTAAGTACTCTCACAAGGTATGCTTGATGAGGTTGAGAATGTGAAAAGAAGTTCTAAAAAGCTTATTCTTCAAACTCTGTTATAAAGATAACTCTTGCAAGTTTTGAAAAATGAACTTCTCATGATTACTATATCACTTTTTGTTCACCCTTTTGATTGAGAATAGCTTTCATAATAGAATACTCACTAAATGGAATAGTTCTCTACTTGTTTCTATTGAGTGTAGGTTCTTTTATAGTATTGAATAAAGAACTAGCCATTAGAATGAAAACAATCACTTCACATTATAGTTGTAGGTTGTCAATGCCCATTGAGTAATCTCCACATCCATTGCTAAGACATCTACCATCAATGATTTCAAGCCAATGAGTGGTTGTCAAATAAAATATACTTTTAACGATCGTTGACTCTATCAAGATGCCCATAGGAGTTAGCTGTTATAAAGTAATGGGCTCAAGGCTCCTCCTTTGACTTTTACATTTGTTTATTTCACTTTTCTTTAATAATAATTGGACATAAACAATGGTTATTATTTTTAAAACTGAATGCCTGTTGGAGGAAGATCAATATGTGTTGTTGATTTTCAAAAGTATGAACTTGATGCTCTATTTTACAAGGTCTCTAAAAATGCTTTAATGACTGTTGGAAGGTTCACAATGCCTATGGCAACACTTTCAATGCTTGTTGAGATATGAATGTCCCTTTTTAATGGGTCCAGAGCTTATAGCTCAAACTAGAACACTTTTTCAATGCCTATTAGTGACTTTCAATGCACATTGGATATGCTCAAATGCCTGTTGAGATATTGAACGTGCCTCATTGGGGGTTTAGAGGTTTTGGCATGATCTAAAGAGCATTTTCAATGCTTGTTATGAAGAGCTAATGTCTATTTTGAGTTCTAGAGTATTTTTCTCAATCCAAGGTACTTTGTCTAATGTCTGTTGTAAAAGTACAACATATGTTATGAGTCAAGAACAATGCCCATTGTGAGGTTCCATATGTATAGTAATGTATGAGCAATGGTCCAATGCTTATTAAGAGTATGGACAATACTTATTGAGATGTCCATAGAGCTTTACTCAATCTAGAGTGTTTCTTAACACTTGTTGTGATATCTTAATGCTTGTTGCGATATTTCAATGCTTGTTGCGAGGCCCACAATACCTGTTAGAAGTAGACAACTCCCGTTGGTTTGTTAAGACAAGTTTGCTTTGATCTTCATTATTTAACTCTTAAAGTTTTCAATCATGATTCTTTCTTAAATTATCATAGTTCAAAGAGATGTTATTTTTGTAAGGTCAAACACAAATAACTTGGACAGAGGTTAGCTCTTTGATATGTTTTTTTATCATTAAAACATGACTTAGAACCTTAAGGTTCAACACTTGCATGTTAAGTTTGCATTAGATTTATCTTTGTTAGTGCTTATGTTTGGTTTTTGTTTCCTTGTAAGATAATATTTGAGGATGAATCTTTCCAAACAAGGAGGGAATGACTCAAACAAGCCCATTTGGCCAATTGGAATAAAAGCTTAAAGTTTATAACTAAAACATGGAAGTTGGCACATGGTACATTTAGGGGACGAATTTAACTGATCTTTATCACTCCTAAATTAAGCCCATTACAAGCCCAATCAAGGTATGGAGGTCCTTTATGGAATCCTTATAAAAAGCCCAATAATTAGAGAGAATGTTCAAAAATTATCCATCTTAGGACAAGATTTTGTTAGGACAAGACATGTTTTTTTTAAGACATTATGGATAATGATGCCTTATTTAAGACATAATGGATAAGTTTGTCTAAATGGATAATTTCCTAATTAATACAAGAAAAAATGTCCTAAACTAATCCAAGGTGGTGCTAAGACAAGTATGGATAAGGATGAGTCATGTTCAAGTGAAAGTCAAAGTCAACAAATCAAAGTCCAACATATACTATGATTTGCTTATTGGCATTATCTTCCTATTCTCATGTTACTTTTTCCTTATTGGCTGAATAACATATTTTCCTTATATAATTAGGATTTTTATTAGTCTTTTAACATTATAAGCAACTGTAATTAAGTGTTTTACGCTAAAAAAACTACTATTGTCGAATTCACTATTGGCCAATCACATGACTTTATTTTCTTCCTTATTTCATTAGGAAAATTTGCCTACTTATAATTAGAGTTTTATTTCTTTAATGTTAATTAGGGTTTTAAGCATGTAACACTATAAATAAGCCTTCTCCCATTCGACCAAGCATAATAAGATAGATGATTATTATTTTTCTTGGCATAGTATTATGAGATTTGTCCTCTTCTTGATTTCTTAAAAGAACTTAGTGAAGTTGTTAGATAGATTCTTAATAACTTTGCAAATTAGTTAATTATAGGATTAAATTGACTTCAGTTAATTTAAGTTCTTGAATTGACAACCTTTAAATCTTTGTAACTTAGGTTGCAAGAAATAAGTTTTCTAAAGGTCTAGTTGGGATTTAAAGTTAATTAAACTTGATTCTTGAATAGATCCTTAAGCTAATTAATTAAGCATACAACATAGAAAATTAAATCACCCTTGGGTTTATATTACATCTAAATGAAAATAAATCGGATAAACACAAGAATTTATTATCACTATCATCCTTGAGTACCAATACTCATCACTGGTGATCATTGACCAATAGTGACTGATAGTGATAAATGGGACCTATAGAAAAGTTTCTTTTTTAATGTAATTTTTATATTAAATAATAAATAGTATAAATATAAAGTATTTATGGTCTAAATTTTATTATCATCATATAAATCAGAAGAATATTAATATTTTTTATAGTATATTTTAAACACTAAAAAATATGTTACTTAGAAAGTATTTTTCTAAAAAAATATTTTCCTTAAATAAGTAATTTTCCATGCAATAAACCTAGCCAATTTAAAATTAATACTTATAGGAGAAAGACCATGTCGAAGGTACACCATGAGATTGCCTAGTGAATCATGTCAATAATAGATATATAGGCACGCAAAATCTTCATAAAAGGACTTCATCTAATTATAAATAGAAAACGGTGGTGCTAATTGGTTGCCATGAGGAAAGGAATTACACAAATTCCATGCTTGCCATGTATAAATAAGGAGTTTTTTTCCAAATCAGACATCATTTGAGTCCCATGCATCCACATCATAATATTGATAAAATGTTTAGAGGTACAAACCTTAAAAAATCACCAAAAAGGTCCATAAAACTATATTGTAATGAGAATGAACATTAGAAAAGGGCATGAATAGTATATTCAAAGACATAGCCACATCAAGGACAAGTTTTCTCTAAAGGAACATGGTAAGCTACCAAATTCCTATGAGTTAGTAATTAATCCAAGCAAGCTAGCCAAATAAATGTACAAACCTTCAAGGGAAAAGTGAAACACTATATGAATTTCCACCAACATTATTACAATTAAAAGAAGAGTAAAAGTAGAATTTAATCCTCCAACATAAGCACCTATAATTGATTAAGTTCCTTTTCTTGTCAAAGTGCCAATAAGGAGAATCAACATTAGGAAATCTAGGCCTTGGCATATAGAGACTAAGAGCAACCTCATGTCTATGAAAATCATGTCAAATTATAATTTTATTCCATTTAACATTAGGTAAAGCAAATTAGAAACAATAGTATTTGCACATAAGGATTTCTCACTTTAAAAGAATAAGGTATAAGTAGCTACTTATCCTTATTCATATTAGTAGTTAAACCATCCCTAATTTGCCATCTCAAACCTTTATTGATGATCTCATAATCCCATAAGAGACTCCATAAAAAAAAATTAGAGCCTAATTTAGCATTAAAATAGAACAACTACAGAAAATTTAACTTTTAAAAACATGTGTTACTGTAGGATAGGGTCTAATTAGAAACCTCAAAATATAATTGCTAAGCATCACCTAATTAAAGAGCTCGAGATCCTAGAAACCCTTTCAACTCATAGATTTTGGAGAACATAAGTAAGTCCAAGACTTTTAATGAATTCTATTGCATGCTACACTACTACCCCACCAAAAATTAGCATAAATCCATTTAACATCACTTAAGATAGTAAAACAAAGTCTAAAATAAGTTGTTGCATCAATAAGGATTGATTAAATGATAGCCTTGATAAGGGTTTCCTTATGTATAGTCTTTTTCTTACTTTTTCTCTTAAGTATGGAATTGAAAAATGCTTATATGTAATGAGAAAATTGGTAATCCACTATTCCAATGCTATCTCAGGAGTGACCATAATAAGAAAATCTTGACTACGATCTTTATAATCCATTAGAGGGTACCAACAACTAGTTTTTGAAGAACTAATGCTAGAATGCCATATGTCACTAGCTGTTAAGAGAAAAATCATCACAATAAGTTTATAGTGGTTTGGGTGTTAACAAACTCTATGTCCACTCTCCAATTCTTCTCAATAGGGTATTTCATTTAATTAAATTGGTGTTTCCAAATGCACACCTAACTTATACCATTGTGTTTTATGCTTACACAAAACCCTCATAAATTATATTTTTAGGCTCACACAAAAACCTCTTACAAGAGTTTTAGATGATAGGCTAACTCTTAACCTACGTACAAAGGCGTTTATTGCTCATACCAAACAATCAACAACACATAAAGAAGAGTAAGAAAAATAAGTAGCAAATTAGGAAGAGTTTGGTTACAATTAATGGAATTCTCTTACATTTACATCAATTTGTTGGAGTATTTATAGCTCACATCCACCAAATAGATGTTACCCAAATACTATCCCAAAATCTCCAAGTTGTGCTAGGTAGATTTTGCATTAATTGTTTGTCAGGCGGAAGTCGCGATCACTACTGGCTTTTCATGGTCGCGAATTTTCAATTTGTATTGAATAGTAGGAAATCGTGATAGGAAACCCCATTTTGTGTCTAACGGCTAGTCCATGTGTCCACCTATTGGTTGTCTAAGAAATATAATTGTTGTGTTCAACTAACTACTCAAAAGTTGCGATTACGAGTTAACTTTCTTTTGGGCACATTTGAGACCACAAATTCTTCTGTTTGGTGAGGAGACAACACCTTTTTTGAGTCACAGTCGTGACAATTACTTCACCCACATGATTTTTGATTTTCAACGGGTGCCTTGGACACTTGGCATGTTGTGGCTATGGCTTTGGTTCCCTCATTTCTTACTATGAAATTTGTGGTCACGACTCGGGACGTGAATGCCACTTACTCTATGAATAATCCAAGTTCCTTTCGGCTGAGTCGCGATTGCGTATTTGCCTGTGAATTCCTCTATCCTAGCTCCATCCATCCTTAAAGCAAGGTCATGGTCGTAATTTAAAAGATACTGACCACAAATTTGGATGTTCTTCTTAAAGATGGAGATTTTGACTTCCATCCAACTTCCAATTAAAATTTAACTTATAAACTGCAAAACAACACTTGAATTAAAGCATTAGAATTGATCAATCTTTGTTGTCAAGATTAAAATAGGCTTATGACTTAGGTTTGACCAACCTAGTTCGATAGATAGATTTGAAGATTGCAAATGAAAGAAGGCAAAATCTAAAGTGAAAAATAGATCATAACTGTGATACTCTTGTCATGACTACTACTTGCCTTTGGCAAGCATTTAATGTAAGATTTGCCAACCAACTTTGGAGATAATGTTTTCCACCTAAATTAGCACTCCTAGAAGGTCCTAACAAGTCCATATGAATTAATTCAAGAGGTCTAGATGTACTTACAAAGTTTTTTACTTTGAAGGAAGATTGATGTTACTTCCTAATTTGGTAAAGACCACATTTCTTGTCTCTAGAGAACTATAGCTTAGGAAGACCTTCTACTAGCTTTCCTTTTGATAAGCTTTGTACAAGCTCCATGTTAGCATGTCCATGTCTTTTATGCCCTAGTTAAGCTTTTTTACTAAGAGACACAAGACACTTAAAGGATTGGTTAGCCAAATAGTCTAAGTCAATTAGGCAGGTATTACCCTTCCTTTCACCTTTGAAAGCAACCTTTTTATCCACCAAAGTGCTAAATCGGGATTCTTTAGGGTCAAAGGTGACTTTATTATCTTTGTTACATAATTGACTTACACTAAGCAGGTTATGTTGTAAGCCATCAATAAGTAAAATATCATTAATTAAAGAACAATCATTCTTATCAATGGTCCCAATGCCAATTATCTTACCATTGGCATTGTTTCTAAAAGTAACATTATCACCTTCATTTTCCTTTAGGGCCATGAATAGCTTCTTATTGCCCGTCATGTGCTTTGAGCATCCACTATCCATATGCCAATCATTTGCTTCATTTATGGTTGCTAAACGACCCTACACAACACAAGTAAATCATCTTTGCTTTACAACCGAAGCATGCTTGGGTCCTATGAGGTTAGGTTTTGAAGGATCCTCCAATTTGAGGTGTGTCTTCCTAATATAACAATAAATGTTTATGTGTCCATACTTTATGCAATATTGGCATTGAAATTTAGACTTATTTGTCTTTCTCCTATGCATTGCCTTGGTATGAATAGAGGGTTTTCTCATACCAACATGATGTGTGTGTGACCATGAACATGTACGAATGTGTGTAGAAGTAAATTTTCTATATGTGTTTGAATGAACATGCTTTTTGTTGTACATGTATGCATGATTGGCCTTCTTAGAAATAGGCCTTGAGCCTTGTTGCACTTTCCTTTGCCCTTAAGCAATGATGATTTAGTGTTTTGATCGCTTTTCTTTCCAATCACCTTAATACTTGATGTTTGAGGTTTTAAGGCTCTAACAAATGTTATGAGTGAAGGTGTAAAAGAAGAGGTTCCATTAAAGCCTAGACCATGCCAAACTAAGGAAGGTCTTTGTGATACAATAAGTGTATCCAAATTTTCCTTACCCTTATGGAACTTAGAAAAAGAGTTTCTAAGCTCAATCACTTTACCTTTCAAGGAGTCATTCTTTTTTCTTAATGAAGTTAGGGATGAAGATGACTTGGATAGATTCTTTATAGACTTCTTAAGTTCTTCATTTAAAGCCTTCAATTCACTTACAAGACTATTCAAAGATTTAATCTCATACTCTAATTTAGTGCACTTCTTATTACAAGTTTTCATTTGTGAGTTATATTTGTCACATCTCATGGTGAGAGCTTCTAAAAGCTCATCGTCAACATCATCAAACTCAGAATAAGAGTGAGGTGAAGAGCTTACCTCATTAGATGAATCCTCTTAAGCCATGAAGTATAGGTTTGTAACCTCTTCCTTTTCATCTTCTTTACTCGAGCTATCATTCTAAGTGACTTTGAAGCTTTTCCCTTTTCCTTTGTCCCCTTTCTTCTTCTTCTTCTTTAACTTGGGGTAGTCATATTTGATGTGGCTTTGCTTGCCACATTCATATCAAATGACTTCACTCAATCTTTCTTTGGGAGTTGGAGTTGCTTTCTTGAAGCTTCTTCTTTCTTTTCTTATTCTTATAAGCTCCTTTATTCTTCTAGAAAACATAGCAAGCTCCTCCTCTTCTTTGCCACTTTCCTCTTCACTTGAGGCCACCTCAATTTCCTTATCCTTTGATGAAGACTTGAGTACCAAGGTCCTCATTTCTAGTTTTTTAGATTTCTCTCATTGACCTCTTATTTTCTTCATTTTTTCATCCTTCTTCAAGACTAACTCATGAGTTAAGAGTTTGCCTATTAGGACATCCATTGGCACCTTTCCTATCTCTGAGTTGGACTTTTGGATACTACACACTCTTACGCTAAACTTTTCAAGAGGTATGGATTTTAGAATTTTTGAATTTATCTCATGATTGATGAAAACTCTCTTAAACTTCTTCATGTTTGTGACGATTGCAAGAAGTCTATTTGGCATATCCGTCATGCTTTCTTCCTCATTCATCATAAATAGTTTTCACTCCATCACATACATCTCAAGTCAGCTAGATTTCACTAAGGTAGTGCCCTCATGGTATTCTCTAAAGCCTTTCAAATCTCATGAGTAGAAAGCCAATGTTGGTCCTTTCTAATTTCTTCTCTTGAGAGAGAACATATAAGGATTTCCACTGCTCTTTTATTTTTGCCATTGGATCCCCTATGTGATTCAAACCACTCATCTCTAAGGATCAACTCCTCACTTCCATCCACCACTTTGGTAGGTGGCTTCCACTCCTTTGCTATAATATCCTAGAGGTCTACCACATCACTATTCAAATAGATTTTCATCCTATACTTTCAATGGGTATAGTTTGATCCATCAAAATATGGCCTGAGGTGAGTGTGGATTCCTTCTTGTGCCATGATCTTTACTCACACAATTAAGCTTTGAAGTGAAAGTTGGCTCTGATACCACTTGTTGGCCTGGTGTACCAAAAAGGGGTGGTTGAATTGGTGACTAATTAAAAAATAAAATGAACGTTAAGGTGTTTAAGAAGTTATGAAGGAGAAGAGAAAAATCAACATAAGAAGTTTATAGTGGTTGATGTGTTAACAAACCCTACGTCCACTCCCCAATTCTTCTCAATTAGGTATTTCACACCACTAAACTGGTGTTTTCAAGCTCACACCTAACTTATACACTTGTATTTTATGGCTCACATAAAACCCTTACAACTTGTGTTTTTAGGCTCACACAAAAACTTCTTATAACTTGTGTTGTTAAGCTCATACAAAAACCTCTTATAAGAGTTTTAAATGCTAGGCTAACTCTTTGCCTACTTACAAATGTGTTTATTACTCACACCAAATAATCAACAACACATAAAGAAGAGTAAGAAGAATGAGTAGCAAATTGGCAAGAGTTTGGTTACAATTAATGGAATTCTCTTACATTTACATAAGTTTAGTCTAGTATTTATAGCCCATATCCACCAAAGAGATGTTACCCAAAACTATCCCAAAATCTTCAAGTTGTGCTAGGTAGATTTTACATTAAATGCTTGTCAGGCAGAAGTCGCGGTCGCTACTAGCCTTTTGAGATCGCGAATTTTTAATTTGCACTAAGGAACCAAAAATTGCAATAGGGAACCCTATTTTATGTCTAACGGCTAGTCCACATGTCGTTCACCTATTGGTTGTCCAAGAAATATAGTCGTTGCGTTCAACCAACTACTCAAAAGTCGTAGTCGTGAGTTAACTTTCTATTGGGTGCAACTAAGATCGCGAATTCTTTTGTTTCGTAAGGAAATAACACCTTCTTTGAGTCGTAATCGTGACAATTACTTCGCCTCATAATTTTTGATTTCAAACGGTTGCCTTAGACACTTGATGTGTTGTGGCTGTGGATTTGGTTTACTTCTTTGTTACTATGAAATTCACGGTCGCGACTCAGGATGTGAATGCCAACGCGAATTCCTCTGTGAATAATCCAAGCTTCATTCAGCTGATTTGTGATTGTGAATTCACCCACGAATTCCTCTGTCCTAGCTCCATCTATCCTTAAAGCAAGGTTGTGATCGCGAATTAGGGGATACTGACCATGAATTTAGATGTTCTTCTTAAAAATGGAGATTTTAACTTCTATCCAACTTCTAATGAAAATATAACTTATAAACTGCAAAACAACACTTGAATCAAAGCATTAGAACTGATAAATCTTTATTGTCAAGATCAAAAGAGGCTTATAACTTAGGTTTGACCAACCTAGTCTGATAGACAAATTTTAAGATTGCAAATGAAAAAAGGCAAAATCTAAAGCGAAAGGTAGATGACAACTGCGATACTCCTGTCAAGACTACTACTTGCCTTTGACAATCATTTAATGCAAGATTTGCGAATAAACTTTGGAAATAGTTTCATTTGAAATGACTCTTTGGTGGTTGAAACTTATAAATACTCTACCAAATGGCTTTGAATGTAAAAGGATAAGATTTTATTATGGCAAAACTCTTGAAATTTGATTTCTCCATACTTTAACTCTTTTTTTATTTTTAACATAGGTTGTTAAAGGTCTCACCCAAGAAGGTATCACCTAAAACAATACCCCCTAACCATTGAAAAATGCCTCACCCAAGAAGGTACCACATTCGTGAGGATTTTTACTTAAGATACCCATATAGTGCTTTGAGAGATGCTCGACCATCATAGTATACCCTTGGAGGCTATAAAACTCTAACTTAATAATAAATTGACCATTCATATTTGTTTAGCTTGGACAACAAAGTCTAAGGGTTTATAGATTTATTCCCATTTGGAGATAATTAGCCATGGATTGCTTACTTGTTGATATGAAAATTACATGCCTAATGATTTAAGCCAAGCTCATAAGCATTCTCTCAATCACCACACATAGTCGATTATTCCCATTAATGGAAGCTGAAGAAATGCATCTTCTAAAAAATGTTCTTGAAAGATGAAAGGGCAAAATATGTAAAGTCATATGGCCACATCAACATTTTAGCACCACAAATGAAATTTATTACAAATAAATTGAAATTTTGAAATTTTCCTATGAAACTCTTATCATTCACCTTCACTTATAAATTTACTCGAAGAGAAATCATTTTAACCTTTTTGCTTTCAACACTCTTCAAAGCTTCTCTCTTTAGATTTCTAATTTTTGAAATTACGTCCTTTCTTCTTAAATTCCTCCTTGAGCATTTTATCCTCCATGTTCATTCCTTATTCCTCACTCATTCATAAATAATTAAAGCTAAAAAAGTTGCCCAAGAGGCAACTCTAGAGTAATTATGTAAGCTGTTAAAGGACAATGACCAGGATCTACCTATTGATTGTCAGGTACTAACACCTTTTACTTCAACCCTTCCTTATGGTTTAGTACCCTCATTTGATCAGCCTATTGACTTATATGGTAAAAATTTATTCTTCACTAGTAGATATCCTTTTATATTTTGCAGGATAATAAATAATAGCTTGTGGAACAAACCTTTACCCATTAATGCTTGGGCGACCACTCAACCATAATATATACACTAGTTCAATAGGATGACTTCCATAGTTTTTAAACACTAGCTAAAAGTAGGTATTCATGACCTTTTTCAGTTCTTGCTCAACCATACACTTATTCATAAAACTCTTCTCAATTTTGCCTTCCTTTTTTGGTCTAGTTCGACCAATTGCTTCTTCTTTAGCTTTGGCCAAACGTGTATCAGCCTCTACGACCTAGCCACTATATTTAATATCCCAATAGTTAGCGAAGAAGTGTATACCATCCTAGAGGTTGACCATGAAGGGAACAACATTAACCTTTCTAGCCCAAGCTATGCATCTTTCAACAAAAATAGCTAAATACACACAAACTCTTCTTCCTTAAGTGAACACGTAACCTTTTTACTTTATTATCTCTATAAATATATTTTCTTATCTCCCTTAAAGAAGATTACAAAGGAGTATCTTAATTATTAAGAAGTATTTTAAAGTGGCTATAGTTTTGGCCCATAGTCATCACTTAGCCTTAGCCCCCTCCATCCTTACTCATACCTAACAAGGACTCCATGGGTTCAATCCTAACAATGAATGTGAGATCTTTGGATCCATGGGCAGCCCACCTTAGATGGTCTAATTTTGGCTTTTGGCCTACTTTCCAAAGCTTACTATTAGAACTCCACAACTGTTCCCTTTATTCATTCCTAATTATGGCTGTGGGTTAAATAATTCTCTTTGTTAGGCAATAACTTTTTTTTCTTTCTTTTTTTTTTTTTACTTTTTCATATAAATAATAAAAAATAATTGTGTTACCAACTTCACCCATCTTAGTTTGGCCTTAAATGGATAAGATTTTCTTATTAAGATGCTAACACCTGCGACCCTAACTTGGTAACAAAGTGAAGGATTGGTGTCAAAATTAGGCTAACTACCTTCTCATTAGGGACTTAAACTTCCCTTGCTCATTGGAGTTTTAACAAAAACAATAAATGTGGGGTGGAGTTGTTCAACCCTCACTACATTAGCAGGTAGTTTAGGCTTATGCAATCAGTGACTATGTTGCTAATATATTCCTTCAACCAAAGGAAGCCTCATGAGTGGCCTAAGATAAAAGATTTGAGTATCTTGCACATAATCTCGACCATTAATAAACATAAAGAAGAATCTATATATATGGACAATTGGGACATCCTAGACAACATTTAATCAAATTTTGCTAACTGGTGGGCTCAGATAGTGAAGTTTTTGATGTGTAAGTTAGCCAAGGATAATTTATCATCACAAACTTTTCTAAAACATTTACCAATTAATGCTTTTTCTTTTACTATACAGGATTCTCCAAAAATACAAAGGTTAGCACAGTGCCCAGATTCTTGCTTTTAAGAAGTTTTATGGTTTCATGTATAATTACCTTGAGCAAGAGTTAATGTTGAAGAGAGTATAACTTATCATGGACAAGTTAATATAAGTTTGGTCCATCCATTGCCAGGAAAGATGCATCTATTGGAGGGGGAACATAATGCCCGCAGTCCAACCTCAATTCTTTAAAAGGCCTTGGATTGCTTGTTGCCTACCAATTCCAAATGCCATATTTAGTATTGTAAGGATTATCCTCACTCTTAAAGAAAGTTAAAAGCACAACCACCAAAAGTGGATCGACATTTACCTTGATGAGCCTATAGTTGAACAACTTGTCCTTAGTGAAATAGCACTTTTAGATACAAATTTTGCTAGTGGAGGTAATTTTATTTGCATTAATAGTTTTTCCTTTAATAATTGTATGACTTCTAGTTTCCTTTTTATAGATGCCATTCCAAATGAGATACCTAATCTTGCAAGACATGGCTTATGTGAAGCATTTGAGCTTACTAAGAAGAAGCTGAAAAGATTAAGCAAAGGCCTTAAGGTTCATTCACTTAAAATAAAAATGAAGAGCCCTACAGTCGAGGCGTTACCCAAGCTTACCATATCCACTAACACCCTAAGGTGTTTCTTGACCCACCTAACAAACCCTTAAATTTCCCATTGGGTTTTACCACCAACTTTCCATATGATTGTGAGCACACCACCTTTAACATCTTTTGAGAAAGTTCCTGGGAAAAGGCCTTTAGGTGAAGAGCCAAGTCAAATGAAGTCACCTAGGCCATGTGACTCTGTGTATTCTTTAAAGGTATATTCACTTTTAATTGTCCATAAATATTTGTTAAAATGCCTTCTCATTATGTTACTCTTGTCATTAATTATCCTGCCCTCCTAAATGAGGAAGATAGTTTTAAGGCTGAAGTCAAGAGTGAAATGGTTAATACCATTACTAAATTTTGGTCCTAATCTCAATAAGTCTTAGCTCACTTTAGCATCTCTCAACACTATCCATATAAACTCTACTTGATTACTAGTTGTCGATCGTTGTTTAAGAGGACCTTAACTTTATCTCTAATCACACTATTGAGAATGCGATGAGCATCAACCAAAAGAAAACACTAGAAAATTTTGAAGGAGAACTTCCTAGTATAGCAGCTAAGTTGTCACAAGCCAGTAATCTTCTTTCTCAGGTAAACAGGTCTAGAGATGAGTTCTTGGCCATTGATAGACAAATTTCTCAATCCCAGACCATACTGAAGATACTCGAAGTAGAAGTCTTCCTTCTAATGAATAAAGACAAAGAACTCGAAGTGGCTTACTCAAAAGTTAGGGCCACTCACCGAAAATAGCAAGCTATATTAAAGTCCTTAACCAATGAGACCATCATATGAATTACTAAGAAGAAGGAACTTAAAAAAGCCCTTCAATTAGAATATAAGAAAGAAAAGCTTGCTAAAGATTCCATCTCTTCCATTGTTGCAAGTCTAGAATGATTTGAGACAATTATTATACTATGCACTCAGCCTCGTGCCCTTTTCCTAAACAAATGTTAATTTTGCTAGGTGAATGTGCTTGTTTTAGAGAAATGTATTGTTCTTTTCTCAATGAACGTGTTTCTTTTCTATTAAGCAAATGTCTTTCTTTTTCTTATGAATGAATCTATTTTTATATTACTGGCCAAATATTCTGCTACATGAATGAATGTGATTTCATTCCCATGTTTTGTCTTCCTCTTAAACTTTTATCAAAACCTAAACACATCTATGGTGGCATAATTTGATGATTCAAACTGACTAAAGGATGGAAACACTAAGGAATAAACACATGGGTTCACAACAATCTGCCAAAAAGTGATCTTTATTAATAAGAATTAAATATTGTGTCAAAAATAGGAAGATTAATCACTCTAAATAATGATGCACTAATAAATGGTGTTTTCGCCAATGAGTTAATAATAAACTTAACATCCTAGCTGAAGAATAAAGTTGATGAATAGCGGTGTAAACTTTTAGTTCAACTCAATACTATTATAATCCATAACAATCACATGACTTAAAATTTAATTAAGGAATTCGGCCAAAGGTAGTCCAACCTAGCTATAATAACCAAATGATTAAAAATTACATACCCTTTAACCTTTCAAATATTAAGAAATCCACTCCTTTCCATATTGATGGTCGATATTTGTTAAGAAACATAACATTAATTAAGTGATTATTGATTTTTCATCTTTAATGATTAAGTGGTATGCTCCATTTCCCATAATGTCTATAATGATGAATAGGCCTTCAAAATTTGGAGACCATTTTCCAAGTGCGTGATCCTTTTGCCATACTAGGAAGATGACCTTCCACACTAAGTTGACCTTGTTAGAACTCCTTGGATTTAGACATTTGTTAAATGTTTACTTAACCTTTTTTTTTTCTAAACTTGAAGTTGATTAAGTGCTTTTAGTCGTGCCTTATTTAAGCTTTAATCTCCCTTTTCATGGCTGAGTTATATTCACCTATCATTAGTTCATCTTAGTGGATTTTTTTATTGAGCAAATAGTTAACTCTGTCGAGATTGTTGCTTCATGTCGATATACAAACTAAAAGAGAGTTGTATCTGTAGTTATCTTTATTGTAATTGGTATCACCTAAAAAGTCTCAGATAGCAACTAGCGCTAAACCTTTGGATTGCCTTCCACCATCTTTTGAATATTTAACTTGATTACCTTATTCATTAGCTCTGTCTATTGTTAGCCTGGGTATAATAAGGCATTGAGTGTAGTAGCTTGATCCCATGCTTTTAGCAAAACTATTAGACATCTTGCCCTATTAAGATGGTGCCTTAGTCTATGGTAATGGTTTCTAGTAACCCATATCTATCGAATATGTACTTCTTAAAGAACTTAAAGAGTGAAGCTTAGTTGGCCACTTTGAGTGGCGTTGCCTTTATCCATTTGGTAAAGTAATAAGTTGCCACGATTATGAAGACATTGTGGTTTGAAAATGGTGCATACTCTAAAAGGCCAAGGCTTAGTCACATAGTGCAGCTGATCAACAAAAAGATATTGAATTGCCCATGCTTTGGCAGGCTCTCCATCCTTTGTCATAATTAAAGCAATCATTTTCCATTGTCGGCTAATAATATTAATATTTAAATAGGAGCTTATTAATCACTCTCATTGACTAATGTGAACCTGTTGTTCCTTCATGAACCTCGACCATTACCAATATTACTCGTTTTGGGCCTATGTATAATAAGATTTCTCCATCTAAATAACCACCATAGAGGTCACCATGTTCGTAGCAAAATTTTATCGTATTTGTGCATCAACCAAAACACTAGGATCCTTCAAGTATGAAATGATCTCTTCCCTCTAATTCATTATGAGATTAAGATTGTTCACCTCATATATATAGTGGCGGGCTAATTCAATGAACAATCTTTCACATAATAATGACTTTAGGCAATATATTACTGAGATTATTTGATATCCCTGTTGGAAGCTATTAGCCACTTATGATAACTCATTCGCCTCTGAATTATTACTATAATTAATAAACTTAAGACAAGATGATTGAAACCTTTAGAGTAAGTGCTTTGCTTTATTACAATACATAATAAGACTAAGCGACCCACACTTGTATGCCCTACTGACTTGATTAACAACTAGGAAATAATCTCCTTTTATTTCAACGAACCTTGTCTTTAGTTTTGCTAATATTTATAGGGCAATTATTAGTGCCTCATACTTTGCTTGATTATTAGTATAAGGGAAATCTAACACTGATAACAATTTGGACACAATGTCCTTTGGTGATTATAGGATAATTCTCACCCTAGTTGAACTCATTGTTTTTAAGCCATCAAAACACATTCACCAAGGGAGGTGTTCAACATATCCTATCTTGGCCATTGATTCCTCTAAGGTGTCTAAGCAAGGATGGTTGGCCAAATGTCGACTAGTGCTTAGCCTTTTGCTACTTTCTTGAGAACATACTATAGATTGAATTCTAAAAGAGCAATAACGCCACTTGATCATTTTATTTCCCAAGAACGACTATGAAAAAATGTACTTTAGAACATTTGTCTTGTATAAGACTAGAACTACTATTGGGAGCATGTATTATCTTAGTTTTATGAAAGCAAAATATGAAGTTAAGCATACCTTCTCTATAGTTGAATATCTCTACTCCACAAAAGTATTTACATAGCTCAAGTAATAGATTGACCTTTTAACTCCATCCTGCTCTTGGCTAACATACATTCGATTGAGACTTCACTAGCTAAAATATACAAAAGTAAAAGGATATTTACCCTAAGTATGGTCATGACTGGTAGCCTAGTTAAGTACATCTTGATCTCCTCAAACACTTTTTGGTACTCTTTACGTCACACTAACTCTTATTGGTCCTTAAGCATAAACAAAGGTTCTTAAATACTTATTTGCCTAGTAGTATTGGATATGAACCTCCTCAAGAAATTAATTTGGCCAATTAACCTTTATAGTTCTTTTTTGGTAAGTGAAGGCTTCGCTTCTGTGATTACCTTAGCCTTGTTTGAACAATCTTAATGCCTCTCTGATGAACCAAAATGCCAAGGTAATTACTAGTCAAAACCCTAAATGAATATTTTAAAGGTCTAAGTGATCCTTTTCATTGTGGGACTTTACCACTATATAATCAATGTACACCTTTATGGACTTTCAATCATATCATGAAAGATATGGTTCATCGCCCTCTAGTAAGTAGCTCTAGCATTCTTTAGACCAAAAGGTATCATAACCCATCCATAAAATCCAATTGGTCCTAGGCATCTGAAGGTTGTTTTGCTCACATATCCACTATGATTCTAATATGGTCATAGCTAGAGTACCCATATAAGAAGTTGAGGATCATCTTTCATATTGTTACTTCAACCATCATGTCAGTAATGGGTAAAGCATGTTCATCCTTATGAGTGGCTAGATTCAAATTTTAAAAGTGTACATTAGTCCTTAGGTTTCTATTCTTCTTTATGATCGGGATAATGTTGTAGAACCATTATACATATGTGGTTATTTATATCAATCTAGTGGCCAAGAGTTTTTTTATTCCTTCTTTAACAAAGCTCATCCACTTATTTGGACATCCTTCTCATAAGCTGCTTGAATAGGCAAAGTCCATTTTTTATCGATAATTGATGTTCTACGAATGATTGATCTAAGCCTAAAATGTCAGAATAATCCTAAATAAAGCAATGCTTGCATTCTTTCAACAATGCTATTAATTTAGCTTTAAATTTCACATTCAACTTTATACAAATGAATATTGGCCGAGGTTGGTCCTCAATTCCCAAAGTTACTTCTTTTAGGGATCTTGGGTTTTGGTCGACTGATCATTAAGCTTCATAGGTGTAAGTTTAAGATATGAGACTTACAATTGAGTCGTATGATCATCTCTTTCTTCTTTATAGATGCACTAAGCAGAGGTTATTGAGTTATGCTCTAAGATCAGCCTCTTGATCCTCTTGAAGCATTCCCTTATCTAAGTTAATTTAACCATCAGACTTCATAATCAATGAATGACCTTATGCATTAATAGATGTTGACCGCTTAAGTTTTAAAATTAGGATCTTGAGTTGATCAAGTCTTGAGATAGTCTAGCCTTGGGATGCCCTTTTGACAATATTCTTAAAGTTCACCTCACCTTGATACATCACTACATTAACCAAATGAACTACTTCAATAAATGGGTTAGGGTCTTATGAATGACTTTTATCTCCCCATCAAGCCTCCATACCCACATCATTTGATGTAAGGTTGATGTAATGATAAAGTTTGCATGTATCCAACCGCTACCTAATAATAACTTATAGCTATTGTCTACATCAATGACAAAGACACAATCTTTGGTGATGTATCACCTAATTTTAAAGTACAACTCTATATATCTGTCAACCAAATTATCCCCACCTATGAAATCATACAAAGATATATCAACATTTTCACTTGATCCTTAGTGAGGATGATATTCTTAAGAACTTTATGGGTATAATTGACACCCCATAACCATTATCCATAAATACTTTATTAATTGGGATAGAATTCAACTAGACCTTAATGTACAATAGCTGATGTGATTTGTTTGATAGATTAGGGTTGTTGCATCATAAAAGTAGTTACCTTGTCTTTAACATCATTATCTATGCTTAGGCAAATTATATCTCCTTCGAGCATGGCTCTTTACCTAGGTCTAGCCAAACACTTCAATGGCAATAAATGCACCATATTTACCTCAGCTTTTTCTTTTAAGGTGCTAGGCTATCCCTCTTTGGTCCCCCTCTTCAGGCTTATTTGACTCTTAAACATTCAGAGATCTATATGTATTATTGTAGGTTTCCACAATATAAGGTTTTGACTTGTTATTATGCTTGTATATTTCTTACACGACTTAAGTCTTTTCTTCTCTTGTTTTACCCTAAGCTCCTTAATCTCCTTATCATGTTGAGCTCAAACTTTTTTTTCTAACTTGACTCAAAATTATTGTCTTTGCCTCTGAAATCTCATATATTTTTTTTATCTTAGTCAGTTGGGTTTGTGTTGGCCACCAAAAGGCAATATGATTAAAGACTCCCTTCTTATGTCTATGTTCTTTCCACTTATTGATTGTCATCGAGTTCAATTGAAAGGTCTTATTTGGCTAATCTATTACCCTTTGCTCCAGTTGATCAACCTCAATGATTTGCCTCTTTAATGATTTTGAGCCAATTGGGCACTAGTCGCCATCTACCTCTTTATAACTCTCCTCTTTGGGTACTCGTCCATTCTTATGTTTTGCACCACATAAGAATATGAAACATATGGCTATTTATAAGTGTCGTGCCTTCACTGACAATGTACTTGACCATTGAGCATTTCACTTTGGTAATAAAGTGTGAGTGCCTTGAATTTCATGTTTTTGCACTCAAACGAATGGAATTTTGCTTGTGCCACCATCCTTTGAGGGATTGAAAGGATAGGGGGTCATAAGTTGATATTAACCCTTAGTCATGGCACACAATTTTGATCAATATGGGATCCTTAAGATATCATGCAAGATAGAAGCCCATTTTCCAAAGTTGGGATTAATGGGGGACCACGATACATTCGTACCATCCCTAAGTAAAATGTGAAGTTACCATCCTACTTTGATCGAACAAAATTTGGGCAATGACAAATTTTAAGCCTATCAAAGTCAATTGAAAGGTTGAATCCAACTTCACCCTATCAGAGATCGAGTTTAGGAGTTAGGTATGACTTGGGGAAGAGGTTAGGCACCCTAACTAGATATAGGGATTTGGCCTTCGAGCAATCAATGGTTCATTCTTATACCTTACCCTTATTAATCAATTTACTATTTATCAACCTAGGCATTTTCATCAAAGCAAGCCATCAACCATAACTATAAAGTATGCAATGCATGAATGATATGCAATATGCGAGAAAAGAATAAATAATACATATAAAGCGAGGATGAGGGATACATATCTAAATGGTGGGGTTATCATGCAATGAACTTAAATAGTTAAGAAGAATGAATTATTTAGTTTTCCTAACTTGTAAAAATAAGCATAATTTAGTCCATAAAACATATCATCCTCAAGTTTCATTTTTTATATGAATAGGGATCCTAGGATGTGTAACCTCCCCTTATTTTGCTACTGGAACATAGAAAAATCATACAAAGAAGGATTTGAAGAAGGTGAAATTCGGGTAGGGAAAGAAGATCATCTTTTACAAAAAATTATCTACTAGTTAAACTGGGTTGTACAACCCAATATGAGGGGTGTACAACCCAAACAGAGGGTGGTATAACCTATAGACAAGGTTGTACAACCTTTGTTTCCTACATTTTGAAAACATAGAAATAAAGAAGAAATGGGAAAGTGAGGGAGACTCCTAAATACCTTTGTGTGTTTCTATGCGCTCTAAGGTTTGCAAGTTCAATATTTTCATCCAAAATGTTTAAGGAATGCATAAAGTTTAAAAGATTAGGTCTAGTTCTACCTTGTGAATGATTGGAATTAATTGGGGCTTAAGGATTTTGTGTTTGAGAAATATTTGGGAGCAGATTTTTGTAGGGAACACCTTAGGGTTGTCTGAGACTCCCTCTCTATTCAAATGAAGGAGTATTTATAGGTTCTGGGTGAGTGCACGGGACTAGAAATGGTATTGGTTGCACCATGGATGTGTCCAATCACAGAGAGTGAGATGAACCTCCTAGAATTAAGATTTACATGAATGGATTATACGTCCCTCTGTTAGGGTTATGCAACATTGAAGTTTAAGAGGTGACCAATTCCAGAAGGATTTTAAGGCTAGGGTTTAAGGATATGTTATACAACCTTATTCATGGTTGTAGAACCCTACTTTATGGGCCTTTACAACCCAACTTGATGGGCTATATAAACCATCAACCTTGGCAGGTGGTTTTGAGCTTGGTCTTAGGCTTCTCCAAGGTTTCTTAAGACTTATATCTTTTCATTTGGCAAATCCCCTTGTATTTAAGGATAGATTATATGATTTTCATTATCAGGCTTGTATTCTAAGACCCAAAATCCAGTGCTAACAATAGGTTTGAACTCTATGGGATAAGTAAGACAGACAAGCATTATCCCTTCAAATTTCTTTTCCTTGGCCAAAGGAGATAGGAACTTTTCCCCTATCACAAGATTTTTTCCTTTAGTTTTTAATAAGATTGGTTAAATAAAGGACACATTTACCTTTGGAAATGGTTCATTCTCCACAAAGACCATATTCTTTCCAAGAAAAAAGATCCTACCCTTCTTAATGGCCTTATGAATGACATCCTTAAATTTAATACAATTCTTATTTGAGTGCCTCAAGATGTTATGATATTTGTTGTAGTCTTTTACATTTCTCTCTTCCAATAGAGGAATGATGCGACCATTTGAGAGCCTGAGCTACTTATCCTTTACCAACAATCAAACATCTTATTTGTGTTTGTCAAGTTAAATGAGTGTTCTCATGCAATTTTTTTGTCTTTTGCTTAGCCTTTTCCTTATTTTTTTGATTTGGCTTGGCCAATGCTTGACACTCATACCTTTTACTTAGCACTCATACCCTTTGCTTGGCACTAACTCAACTATATTAACCTCCTCCTTGACTAAGTTAGAACTATCATACTTAAGTGTTGCCATATATGTGTCCTTATAGTATGTTCCCCTAAATGATGCTTTTTTTTTTGTTCTTACAATAACTTTTCAAAGCTAGCTACTATGGCACTCAACTCGTAGCAATCCCTAATCCTACAATCCTCAAAATGCTTTTGGAACTTAAATTGTAACTAGGGTGACACAATCTACCTCAAGTAACTTTATATGGAAAAAGAGTGTGAACCTTCTTAACCTTGTGGATGAATCTTTCAATCAACTCTCCTACTAGTTTCTTTGCTTAGGCAAGGTTGGTTAAAGTGATTAAGGGAGGAGTCTTGAAAAACTCAATATGAAAATTCTTCATGACTTTCAAACTCACTATAGACTCAATCAGGAGATTAGTGTGCCATGTAGAGGTGTTGTCTTCATGAGTGAGTTACCAAATGGGCATAATTTTAAAAAATCCTTAGCTATTGTATCCCCACATGCCACTAAAAATTAAGCAATATGCTCAATGGTTAAGTCATTATCTTATCTTATAAATAGTGTGAACATATAAATATTACAACCCTTAGTGAAGGGATATATCCTATCTATCTATTAAGGGTATAATTTAAAATAAGCCAGCCTAAGCAAGGGCTTCATGTCAACCCCAATCTTATTTGATGCATCTATCAACTCATAATAATCCAAAGAAGTTGGGCAATATTCATATTTATATGGAGGATCCTTTTTCTCTTTTATTATACCTGTCAAAGGAATTACATTACAAATGGCATAGTAAGTACATACCATGCCTGATCCTTGTGCCACTAGGTTATGCTAGTAGTACAACTATGATTGCACATTTGGATAGAAGGTCTACTGGAAATTATGTTAAGGCTCTCAGTCAAATGATGAGCTACCAAACCCTTGTGGATTTAGGAGAATCCCCTGCCCAATATTACTTGGGTGAGGAAGTATGTGTATTGCCCCTAGCTCTCTTTGAGTGTACGGCCTTTGAATGCTTAAGGCCTTTGTTGGCAACCTCTTATTTGGTGTTAGGGCTTACCTTCCCTCAAGGAGAGTGGTCAATCAATCGAGGCAACTATTCATCTAATCTAGCCCTAATCAAATATCCTTCTAGGCGACCTTATTTTCATATACCAGCAGTTCAATGATTAAGGCCGCTTATTTAATTATGTTATTGAACATGATATGGTTCTTACTACTATTTGGTTTGTAATTTGGGAATAGTCCGCGATCGCTAAAATATAATATCTAGGCATAAGAGTACGCCTTTGGTAACTAGCAAGTTCATCCCCTCAAGTTAAGATATTAGCTTGTGTGTTTTCATTTAACTTGTTATTAGACATAATGACTGTGACTTCTTTTTGGGTGACTTGCTCTCTTAACTGGTTTAATTATTCCTACAATGTATGATTCCTAGTCTTTATTGACATACAATATCTTACTAGGCATGCTAAAAAGATATTACCTCTGAATAATTTTTAAAGATAAATTTAAATATTTTATGTCATTGTAGCCAGGTATTACCAATATCAAAAATCTCAAATATTAAATGATTAACTTGAGTTAATGGAATTTGATATGAAGGTCATAGAGCCATTATTGGGCTGAATTTGTTTAGCGATATTTGGTGAATTTTGAGATGATTTTATGTTAATATATGTTTAAATTGAGTTACATTAAGTTAATTTAGGTTATTTAACATATTTTGAATGCTTTATAGGTGTTTTAGTGAGTTTAGAGTGAATTAGAACCAAAATAGACAAAGTTGACAACTTTAAGGACTAAGTTAGAAATTTGGATGCATGAAGACGAAAGGAACATTGTCACACCTGTGACTAAAGTTGCAAGTTGTAACTTCCCTAGGCTTGATGAGAGCTGCAAGCTACAAGTACGTTGCGGGCTACGACTTAGACACTTTATAACATACTTTCTCATTGACTTTTAGGTCTTTTAAGGGAGTATTTAAAGCTAACTTTTCGAATATTTAAGCTACTTCTTTTAGGCCTAAAAGAGGAATTTTTGAGAGAAAAAAAGCAAGGAAAACACACTTCAAAAGGGGACTAAGTGCAAAAGTACAAAGATTCATTGCATCTAAGAAGAGGAAGTGAAAAAGATATATTAAGACAATTAGGAGATTTCATCTTTCCTTCTTTTATTTCTTATTTCCATTGTTAAGGTGATGCTTTCACAATTGAATTTGGCTTATTTTGTTAACATGTTAAGCTAGATCTTGGATCAAAGATCTTTATGTTGCCATGGATAAGGATTTATTAATTTATGATTTCAATGACTATGTTAGAATTTTATTCTTTTGCAAGAAAATGTTTCTCAATCGTAATGCTTATAATTTCTTAGTCACCAATTGCATGTTATGTGTTTCATTTATAGATTAAGAGACTGTAGATTGAAATATACCTATAATCATTTTCCTTAGGTTAATTTACAAGTAGAAATACCTACTTAACCTATTGTTATCACTTAAAAGATTGCTTGAGTTGATGAAGTAGTGGATTCCTAGTTCACATTAAAAGATGGATTTAAAGAAATGGTTACATATTGAGTGACTCAAGACTGGAGAGACAATGTTAGTTGGCTTAATCCAACTTATCATTGAATGACTAATGATTTTATGACTTTTTATGCTTTCTATTTCATGACTTCTTAGGTGTTTTATCATAAGGTTTTCTTTCTCAATTACGTTTATCTTTTTGCATTTAATTGTTAATTTAGTTTATTTTTATTACACTAGTAGTTAAATCTCATTATTAATATTTAGTTTTTAGATAAAAATAGAATCATCACATTCCAGTACTGATTGTCCTTCTCTATATGGGATGATATCTGTACACACTCTTATACATTATATTACTTTAATTATCACCTTTTTATAGTTAATTGCAATAGGGTTTGAAGAGTAATTTGAAAGGGGAAGATAAATGGATAGCTTGAATTTATTAATTGATTTAGAACCACATTGCATGATTTAATTACATATTGGATGTATGAATCAAAGAAATTGGCATCATTGTTGGGGACATGGTGTTTTAATATTAAAAGCAATGGTTCAATTCTTAAACTAGAATTTTATTTTCTTTTTGTTTGATTTTAGGTGATAGATTTGCATGTGAATATCAGGAGTCCATATCTAGAATAGAAAGAACTAGAACCTTTGGATACTAAGATTGAAAGAACTCTTATAGTAGGTTTAAGTAGACAAAGATTAGAGGAAGATAACACAAGGAATCTAATGGCAAATAATCAAGAGAATGAGATGTCTAGTAGGGACTATGGTGTACCATGCTTAATGACCCTTAACATGGAGTTACCAAACTAACTGTCAATGCCAACAATTTTGAGATTAAGCTACCGTTATTCAAACGGTACAAAATCATCAGTTTGGAGGTTTACTATATAAAGGCCCACACATTCATAAAATTACTTTCTTGGAGATTTGTGATACTTTCAAGTAAAGTGGAGTTTTAGATGATGCAATCAAGTTGAGAATTTTTTTTTCACTTAGGGATGAAGTGAAGTCATGACATCATTCTTTTGCTCCGGGTTTGATTACCACATAGGAACAATTATCATAAGCCTTCTTTAATAAGTTATACTCTCTAGCTAAGATGGCTAAGTTGAGGAATGACATATTTTCTTTTACTTAAAAGGAAGGAGAATCTCCTTATGAGACTTAAGATAGATTCAAGGAGTTGTTACAAAAGTGCCCTTTCCATGGTTTATCAAAGTGGCTCATGTCAGAAACTTTTATAATGGTTGAGTCCTTCTATGAGCATCACTTTAGATGTTGTTGCAGGTGGAGCTCTAAATGTAAAAACAGTCGATTTGACTTATCAATTGCTTAAGGAGATGGCAACAAATAATTATCAATGGCCAATTAAAAGAATTATGCTAAGAAAGGTAGTAGGAGTTATGAAGGTTGTTTAATTAACCATTATGCAAGCAGAAATAATCGCCTTATCCAAGCAAATCAATGCTATGAATCACAACACTATCTCTTCTCCAAATATGCAAATAACTATATGTGAGCTTTGTAGAGGAAGTGGTAATATGAGTACAGATTGTCAAGTTGGTAATCCATTCAATTCTTTGAATGTTAAGCAAGTAAACTTTATGGGGAATTTCAATAATAAATAAGGCAACAATCCTTATTCCAATTCTTACAATCCTAGTTAGAATAATCATTCAAAATTTTCTAGAATGGGAATAATGCCTTGAGACCATAAGTACTCCCAAGTTTTTAAGCACAATAACAATAAGAAAAGAAAATAGGTTTGGAGGTCATGATGAAAAATTCATTGTCAAGACTAATAAGAGGTTAGATGCATAAGATTAAGCTTTAAAAAGGTTAAATGCTAAAGTCGATCAAATTAGTAAACATCATTCTTCATCTATTCATGCATCAGAGATACAAGTGGGGCGTTTGGCAATTGCTATGTCATCTAAGCAAGTGAGGAGTTTACCTTCCAACTTAGAAGTTGATCTTAAGGAGCATGTAAAATCCATCACTTTGAGAAGTGGAAGAAAGGTAGAAAATAGAGTTAGAGAGCCTAAAGAGTAAGAAAAAAAAGAAACAACTCAAGAAAATCCTAAGGAAGAATCATATCAAGCGAATGGGGAAGAAGCTAAACTATCATTAAAGGTTCAACCTTATGTCCCTCCCATCTTATTCCCTCAAAGGTTGAAGAGCCAATGGGATGACAAAATAGTCATGGATTTTGCCAAGTTCCTTAAAATTTTTAAGAAAATTCATATCAACATTCGACTCCTTTAAGTGTTAGCTTTAATAACTTCTTAATTCAAATTTCTTAAAGGCATAATTTTCATCAAGAAGAGGCTTGAAAAGTGTGGAGTAGTGATACTCACAGAAGAATGTAGTGCCACCTTGCAAAACAAGCTTCCTTAAAAAGTTAAAGATCTAGGGAGTTTTAATATACCTTGCGAAATTAGTGAACTATAATTTGATAAAGCTCTTTGTGATCTTATGTCGAGTATTAACTTGATGCATTTGTCTCTTTTTAATGAATTGAAAATAACTGAGCTTCAGTAGATAAAAATATATTAGCAATTAGCAGATGGCTTGATTAAGTATCCTATGAGGATTGTTGAAGACATTCTCAACAAGGTGGATAAGTTCATCTTTCTAGAAAATTTTATGGTGCTAGACTTTAAAGAAGACTATGAGATACTACTCATCTTAATGAGACCATTCTTAGGAATGAGAAGAGCTCTTATTGATGTGGAGCTGGGAAAATTAACCTTAAGAGTGGGGATGAGCAAGTGGAGTTTAATGTGTATAAAGCCAAGAAAATAGCAATAATGGATGAGAGGTGTTAGAAATTAGAAGGAATTGAGGATGCAAAAGGAAAAGAAAGAGAATAACAATAACTAGAAATAGATAGGCATGATAAGCACATTGTGTGATATGATTTCAAAAAGGGTGAATAAGTATTGCTTTACAAATCTAGGTTGAGGTTATTTCTCAAAAAATTAAAATTGAAGTGATCAAGACCTTTTGTAATAAAAAAAAAAATGTAGTCACATAGAGGAATTAACATTAGAAATCAAAAGGGATAAATTCTCAAAGTGAATGCACAACGTATCAAGCCTTACTACAGGATGGACTAAAAGAATTATAAAGAAGTACTTCACTTTCATCACCATACGCAGCTAAGGAAGAATGAGGGTCAAGTTATAAGACCTTAAAATAGCACTCTCGGGAGGCAACCCACACTTTTAATTTTTCTTTGCAATTTTGTTAAGTTTTTCTTTGATTAGTTAGTATTAGTTAAAATCTTCAATAAATGTTATTTATGTTTTTGTTAGGTTGTTGTGGAGATGATGGAAGAGAAGGACATTGAAAGCAAACAAATTGAAGGGAATTGCAAATAAGGATGGTAACAATTTTTCATTGAATATTTAATATGCATTTTGTTACAATGTTATTTGCCCTAAAATTTTACATTTAAATGTGTCATAAATATTTGCTAAAATTTTCCTATTTAATTCCATCTCAAAATGCTAATGAAGATGAAGTTTAGTAATCATTTAGTTAATATAGTGTGTAAAAGCTTCTAGGTCTTCTAGAATGACTTAGTCCATAAAAATTAGAGGGGGAACATCATCAATAAGTAAAGGAGAAACTAGCCACTATTATTTTCTTCCTTTCTTATTGCATTTGAGATGTAAAAAATGGATCCCATCCTAACCAAAATGAAAGAAGAGTAACCACTAGCTCTCCTACTACCGCCTAACTTGAAAGTGCAAAAACTCAAACTCCTTCTAAACCTAAGAAAACTCTCACATCCATATAAGTTATAGCTTTTTGCATTTACCATAGGGCATTTTTTGAAGAGGGAGAGTATGTCTACTCTCTTAAAGAGATTATAGTTATGTAAAAGAAAAATAGAACTGAAGAAATTCTCATTGAGGTGGAGGAATCATCTTCAAGTGAGGAGGAGAAGAAGGAGGAGAATGTATAGAGATATACACTTCACCATCAAAAAAGAGAAAAGGGAGGCCACCTAAGGCAAATAAGGGTAGAAGAAGACCAAAGAGGAATTAGATTTGTGTTTTTTCTTTGGCATGTAATCCTTTGGATTTGCTTTTCTAGGCTTAAAGGTTTGCATCTTTTCTCTCCTTTGGTGTGTTTATTCTTAATTTTAAATTGTCAAAATGTTAATTAGGAGTTTATAAGGTTCGATTTTTCAATTTAATGTTTATTTTGTGTTTGTTATTATTGATTTGACGTTTTATGTTTGATTTATGATGGATTATGCAATATGAAAAGCACAAATTGATGCATTTTAATCATTATTTACATGTTTGGAAGGTGTTTGATGACATTTAGTATTAGGGGATTAATTTTAAGCAAATTTGGATGATCATAGGTAGGCACCATTGTGCCTATAACTAAAATTGCAAGCTGCAACTTACCTAAGTGAACCAAGCATCAACCGAGTTGCAAGCTATGACTCAAATCATGACCTACAACTCAGTCAAGCTCTAAATGAAGTGCTAGTTGTTGTGCTTATGACGTATGTCATAGGCTACGACAACCTCGTGAAATATGATCTTAGGAGGAGTTTTTATGGGATTTTCAACCTAATTTGAATTTCAAATGTTCCCACCTAAACCCTATCCTTTTTCTCTATTTAAAGGCTTTAAATCTCCTTATTTTCACTCATAACTTAATTCAAACGCTTTTTTAAAGTTTGAACACAAGTGCAATTCTCTATAGCATCAAATTTCTCTCCATATTCTCGTTATCTTTTTAGCTATTCATTTGCTTATTCACTTTTACATATCCACCACCACTACACTTTCTTATCTTTCAATAATTTCAAATGGCTTTAAGAGCATATTCATCAAGGAAGAGAGGAAAGTAATCACAAAGAGAACTAAGAGACATCTCATCCAAGTTTGGTGCTCCTTTTCCAATTTATAATAATGAGGAAGGTGAGAGATTTCTTTCTCTAGATGCTAGAACACATGTTGCATATAGATTTTTGCAAGAGCCAACTTTGGTGCAATTATGGCTTATAAATAAGATGAAAGATCTCTTAAGTAGGTTAGGAAAAGTTTGCATTCACACAAATCGCATCTTACAAAATACTCAATCTTGATTTCTTTTCCATACTACAATTTAAGAATGAACATGAGACTTCCATTATCTTTAGAGTTTTTGGTAATCAATATACAATTGACCAAACTACCACAAAAGATGCATTTGACTTTTATAAAGGGAGAATCAATGATCATCTCAAAAATTTTAGCGTTAGAGCATTTTGGGAAATAATTATTTTGAGTCAAGATAGAATAAATTTAAATCAATCTTTGATTAAAGCCATAAAAGATAGGTACTTAGTGATCATTCATAAGTTTGTGGCTTGCGTTATCTTTGGGAAATTAAAGCCATAAAAGATAGGTACTTAGTGATCATTCATAAGTTTATGGCTTGCATTATCTTTGGGAAATTAAAGCATTTAAAGTATCTAAACAAGATATTTTTCTTATGTGGTGTGCTCATAACAAGTTAAAAGTTTCAACCACTCTACATATCTTTCAACAATTGTTGGGGTTAGTAAAAAATCCTAGACAAGTGATAGGCATGGAACATATTATAATGGGTTTGGCTATGTTTTTGTATGGTGTTGATCCAAATCAAATGGATGAGGAAGCCTTACGTATTATACCTTTCACTTTTATGTCATTGAAAAGAATGGGAATTGTGATAAGTAAATTTAGAGGACCTAAGTTCACAATGCCATGAACCAAAAGGAAGAAGAAGTTTAAGGGGACAATAAAGAAGAAGAAGAGGAAGACATTCCTATTGTTCTAGCTCTCAACACTTTTCCACAAAAGGAAGGAACTAATGCATCTCAAGAAAGGCCATGGAATCTAGTTCTTCAAAGACTAGACATTATGGATGGAAGATTGGCAAGAATGGAGAGAGTGTAAAAACATCAAGATTGCAAGATTAAGCAATACTTTGTTAGAGTTAACATTGATTTGCCTTCTCCAACGAATACACCATAATGCATTATGTTTAAAAGATTGTGGTCTTTGGCTTTTGTTATTACTAATGGTAGGTTGTTTATGATGTATTAGCCTTACTTTCTTATTACTGTCTTTAGCGCTTTAATGTTGTAAGGTGTTTATACACCATTGTTATGTGTTTGTAGTTTGAATGAACAATTTATAGAGGTAAAAGTTAACGAGATTTTCTTTTGCATGATTGTCAATTAGTTACTTTTATTTTTTATTTATTTTTATTTCTTTCACTTGGCTAATTGATTTTTCTTATTTCCTCAAAAGATCAAAAGAATATAGGTTACAAGAATAAAGAAAGTTGGATGCAATCAACCTTCCACTAAGAAAAGAGGTGAGTATTTTTTCTATACAACCTTTCATATCTTTTATGTTACGATAGATGTCACTAAGGACAATGCCATATTTAAGTGGAAGAGGGAGATTATGATCTTGACCTTAGACTTATATTATGTTTACACTTATGTACAAGACTTAAATGGACCAAATTTTTTTTTATGATTTGTGCAAAAATATGTAGCTTAGTTAAACTTTCTTTATGAATCATTATGAGTTACTATGAAAGAGATACCATTCTTAGGATGAATTTGAGATAAATGAATTTGGAGTTAGTTACTAATTTAAAGAGTATAACATAGGAGTTTAGGCTAGTTGAAATTTAATAAGATTGTATTTTGCATGTATATTGAAACAAGTAATTTGGCCAGCTATTAACATATATAATTGCATGAGCTTAATGGAAAAGAATTATTATTATGCTTTGTTAATTAACAATGGTGAAGTAGTTTAAGAGATATGATTTAGGAATTATCAAATTAAGTTCAAAGGAAAGAAAAATAATTACTCCATTATTTTTAGGATGTTTAGTAACCAATGATCTTAATGGCTAATGTAAATTTTCGCATAAAGTGATAAAAAAAAAAAAAAAAAAAAAGGTGTGAGCATGCAAAGCATTTCAAGTGAAGTTATATGTTGAGTAACCATATGCATTCATCATTAATGTTTATATTTTATGTAAAAAGGCATATGAACTCTTTGAAAAAGAAAAAGCCAAAAAAAAAAAAAGAAAAGCAGTGTGCTTAAAAGAAGAGATGAATCTTAATGATCTCACACATTTAAAGCTACTCTTCTCATTGTTAATTAGTAAAGGCAATGGTGATCTAAAATAATTTATATCATGATTATGCCTATTGATGATTTAGCTAGAGGATTATTGAGATGTATATGTGAAATGTGATTTTATTATTTCTGATTGTCTATAAACAAGTGAGTTTGCTTTTTAAGGTAGTAATCTAACCTAAGTTTGTTTACTTAAATGAGTTTTTATTTGGTGTATCTTTTGTAGTACTTAAGTGATTACTATTGCAAGCATGATGTGGCTTTATGTGTTTTATAAAAGTTATGAAATTTTTGGCTATTTATTCATTATTACTTAAAGACAAATAACGGTTTAAGTGTGGGGGAATTTGTTAGGCTTAGTTTGTTCATATATATTTGGTGAATTTTGAGCTTGATGTAATATTAATCTATGTTTAAATTACGTTATTTTGAGTTAATTTAGGTTATTTCCCATATTTGAATATTTTGTATGTGTTTTAGTGAGTTTGGAGTGAGTTCAAACCAATAGAGACAAAGTTGACAACTTCAGCGACCTACCTAGAAATTTGGATACATGAAGATGGAAGGAACACTTTCACACCCACATCTCATGTTGCAGCCTACGACTTCCCTTGGCCTAATAAGAATTGCAGGTTGTGACCTGGATGCTTTATAACTTACCTTTTTGCCTATTTTTTAGGTCTTTCCATGGAGTATTGAAGGCCAACTTCTAAAGTTTTCAAAAGAGTTCTTTTGAGCACTAGAAAGAGGAGTTCTTAATAGAAGAAAACAAGGAAAAACACATTTCAAAGGGAGATCAATTGTAAGAGTTCAAAGATTCCTTAGATCAAGAAAGAAGAAGTGGAGAATATCTATTAAGGCAATTAGGAGATTTCATTTTTCCTTCTCTTATTTCTTATTTCCATTGTTCAGATAAAGCTTTTGTTTTTGAATTTGGTTTGTTTTTTTAGTATGTTAAGTTAGATTTTGTTTTCCATTGTGCACTGTATTACTTTTATTATTGTTCTATTGTGGTTAATTGCAACATGGTTTGAAGAATAATTTAAAAGTGGGAAGATAAGTGGATAGCTTGAATTTATTGATTGATTTGGAACCACATTACACGATTTGATTACATATCGGATGCATGGATTAGCAATCAATCAAAAGGATGACTATATAAGCAAAATCTCATTAATTCAAATGATATTTAGGTAGTAACACTGTCAACCAAAGAAATATTCAAGAAGAAAGAATACGAAAATAAGTGTGAGGAATAATAATATTATGTTGTTGTTTAAAATTCAAAACCTTTATTTTGAGTGTTACAATTACATATATACATGTATCAAATAAGAATCCTACTAGGATGACAATTCAAATTTGAATGAAATTATAATACAAGTAATATAAATTTACAATTTTTATCAAAATATTAAATGGGCTAAGCCCAGACACGTAAGATGATGCATTCGTTGACACCCAAAGGCCTATCATTATGACCAGAACCTAAGTCTATAAGATAGTGTTCTTTTTGTAGTCCAAAGGTTCACCAAAATAAGGTCGGGTGTAAGCAATCATCAAATTTTTTTTTCATTATCAAAGTTGTCTTGTTTACTTTTTCATCAAATTTCATCCTCTTAGTTATTTTTGAATTTATTACAACAAGATTAACTTTATGCAAAATTAAGATAAGTTTTAAATTGAAATCCATATTAAAAAAAATTATGATCATATCATTTGGGAGGGTATAATATAACAAAAAATTATACATGCCAGATTCTAGTCTAAAGCCTTTTGTTCTCACATTAAAACATGATAAACCTAGGGCAAGATTATTTATTTTCAAGTAGGACGTCATATTCAAGGTGCTATTAGGCTGCATGTGACTATATTTTCTTTTGTTACATTTACTATTTTTTCACTAACAACTATAATTTTTTTTATAATTCATAGAACTAAATATTTTTATACCTAAATTTACTATGAAGCATAAATACCAATGTAGTGATATTGGAATGATATGAAAATATGTTATTTTTTAAAAATTAGTACATAATCATGTATCAGGTATAAAAAAAAAATATATTTGCAACTACATGATATGTACACGTGTATATGATTCAACCTTCAAATCAAAAATATTTTATCTATTTAAAAATTATACTCCTAATATGTATATACACATGAAATTTTTGAACAATCCTCTTACTAATAATAAATTTTTAAATAACTTTCCTTCGAATTAAATGAAATTTTTTATTATCAATGTATTTGAAGCTCTAAGCAATTTTTTTTTTGAACAAACCTCTTACTAATGAGAAATTTTTAAATGCTTTTCCTTGGAATTGATGAAATTTTTTATTATCTTTTTTATTAATTTTATCATATTTCAATATATTTTTTATCAAAATAATATAATATTTAAAATAATAAATTCAATTCAGCACAAGACAACACGATAAAAGCAAAAGGTTAATATAAAATTTCAGAAACAGTAATTAAAAATTAAATAAAATATAAGTAAAAAAAACTTACAAGCAATAGTTAAAAATTAAAATAAGAGATCTTGTAAAAAAAATAGTTAAATAAAAGATAAGTAAAAAATATATAATTTGAAACAATAGTTGAAAATTCAATAAGAGATAACTGAAAAAAATATACTTAGAGATTTTTTATTAAGTAATATATTATTTCTTCAAATTAAAATTTTCAATGGCTTATTTTCTTTTTTCTCTTCTTTTTTGTCTTTTTTATAATGTATTTTCCTATATTGTAAATCTTTAGAAAGAATAATTTTGGAAAAAAAATTATAAAAAAAACTTTGTATTATAAAAGATGAGAAATTAAAAAATTGAAGAATAAACGGTATTTAAGCCCCAATTTGGCCTTTAACAAAATATAACTTTATTTTTTGCTTAAACCTAATGAGATTGATTATCTTTTTGAGTTCTTGAGTGGACTAGGTGAGATTGTTGAGTGAGCTTGATAATTTCACAAAACTAGTTTAATCTATGTCTTGAATTACTTGGTTAATTTAGGATTGAGATTAACAAAATTTAAATCATATAATATTGGTTTCTAGAAATAAGTTTTCTAGAGATCTAGTTTAGATTTAAGGATTTATATTTTTCTTGATCTTTCAATTAAACTTGGGACTTGTGTTCATCATATGAGAAAGGAAACTAATTCAACCCTATTTGTATCAGTTTGGTATCTGAGCAAAAGTTATTCAAGATTAAAAAGTACTATTCATGCAATGTTCTTCATTATTTTATGGTGTTCTCATGATTAGAACAATTAAATCACATTCTTCTTCTTCTTCTTGTTTTTGTTCCATTAAGTTTCATTCTATTAATTTTTATTTTCTTTGATATCCATCATTGAATTAGTGTGATTTACCATCCAAAAATGTTCTTTCCTCATTGAAATCTAATTCGAACATACTACTTTTCAAAATTGCCTTAAAATAAGGAAATTGTGATTTAAGCCATTCTAGCACTAATTTGGTTTTACTTCTCCAAATGAGTTCCAATCTATTTGTTGCCACTTCTAGTCATTAAATTAGCTTGCTTCATTGTTTCATCTCAGTTTGCATTAAAAAAATTCTATCAAAATCACATACTTTACAAAATTTCCTTAAATTAAGGAACTTTGCAAATCTTCAATTTAGTGTTTTTCCTCCATTCAAATTTTGTTTTCTTCATTGATTAATCATTATTATGTCTCTAATTGCAGATTGAAAGTGTTTGATTCAAGAAATTCCTTGAAATTTAGAAGTTTGCCAAATTTTTCTTAAATTAAGAAAACTTGAATTTTGGCTTGTTTCTTGCAATTCTTTCATCTTTTTTTATTCCAATTTGTTTTTTTTATTTGATGTTTCTTGGTGTTTAGGACCAAACTTAATTCATAATTCAAGAAAGGGAAAATTACCAAAATACCCCTCAAATTCCTAAATTTGCCTCTTTTATGTTTCTTGTGTTTTACGAGTTGTTCTTTGTAATTTATGCAATTTCAATTTTGTTTTAGCTTCCAAAGTTTTTTAAAAAAAAAAAAAGAAAAGAAAGGAGAAAAGAAAATTTAATGATGAGGAGGAAGGTGATCCACTTAAAGAAAGTTCCCAAACATCATGCAAGCAAGATGGCAATTGAAGTGGCATTAACCTAAAGATTCCTACTTTTAATGGTAAGGGTGATTCTCATGTCCTATTTATCATAGGAAAAGAAAGTAAATTTTGTATTTGATTGTCATAACTATAGCGAGGAAAAGAAAGTTAAGCTTGTAGCTATCGAATTTATAGATTATGCTCATGTATGGTGGGATCAAATCATGTACTCTAGGAAAAAATGTGGGGATAATACAATTAGTACTTAGGAAGAGATGAAAAGAGTTATGAGAAAATGTTTTACACCTGGTCATTATTATAAGGATTTGCATAACAGATTATAAAGACTAGTGCAAGGGGGGAAAATGTGGAAGAATAATACCAAAAGTTAACGGTAACTTTGATTAGGGTTGAAATTAAGGAGACCATGGAGCAAACTATGGCAAGATTTCTTGCTACACTCAACAAAGAAATTGTTAATCAAGTGGAGATGTACCCTTACAATGGTTTGGAAGATTTGTATTATAATGCTATCAAGGTGGAAAAACAACTAGAGGGTAAGCCATTTAGGCCTAATTTCAATTCAGTTTCTTGGACTAATAAGTTAAAAAGTGGTGAGGTGCCTAATATAAGGTCCAAGGTCAAACCACTAAAGAAGGATAAGGGAAGCATAATTTTCTCACTAGGGTCGAACCTAATAAGCCCGATAAGAGTAGATCAATTGATTGTTTAATATGCAAAGGAAAAGGGAATGTTGCATGTGATTGCCCCAATAAAAGAGTAATGGTTCTGAAAGATGGAGAGATTACTATTAAAGATGAAGATGGAGAAGAAATTGATCGTGAAATGCCTCCATTGGAAAATGCTAGTGATGTTAATGAAAAAAGCCCTAATGAGGTAATAAGGAAAGATATTTTTATGACTATACTAACTTTAAATGCCCAAGTAAAAGACGAGCATGTGCAAAGGGAAAATATATTTCATGCTAAATGTATAATAAATGGCAACTTATATCTTATTATAATTGATGGTAGTAGTTGTACTAATGCAACTAGTACCTACTTAGTTGAAAGATGAAATTGTCTATTTTAAAGCATCCTAAACTATATCACTTGGTTTCAACTCTCTCTCTCTCTCTCAAATTGTTGTTATTTCATTTACATACTGACTTATGTCAATCCTCAAACACTCAATCAAATGGCACCCAATTGTGAATTAACTAAGAGATATAAGTAACAAGTAAGAAAAAACCCTCAACCCTCATACTCCAACTCCAAAATAGAAGAAAATCTATTTTAAATATTAGCCCAACAGAAGAAGAGAATAACAAAACTATCTTCTGCACAATAATCTTCAAAGAAATCAAAACTTAGCCTAAAATCTAAGAGGAAAGGGAAATTATCAAAAACATAGAAGACCTCATCCTTAGTTTAGTAATTCTACCTTAAAACATAAAAAGGAAAAGAATTGGCCATTAAACTATTAAAAAGGCACCTAAGAGGAGGAAAGTTCTTCGAATGGGGTGATCTTTAAAGGTATGGCTTAGAAGAAAAGGTAAATGAACTCATAGTAGGGATAGGATGGGAACGCTTCTATCATATAAAATAACCCTCCTATATGGATCTCACAGTGGAATTCTTCACCACAGTAGGAGTCTTAAGGAGAGATTACCATGCCCATGCTCAAGAAGGAACAATCAACTTTAGGCTTTTTGGCAAAAAGGACACTTTAAGGCTAAATGAACTGGCAAAATGTTTTGATGCCACCACAACAGGGCTAACAAAGCCTCTTCCCACATTGATGGTTGATGTAAATCAATTATAGAAATCAATAATGGATGGGAAGAGCAATTACAATAGCAAAAACTACAAGTCATTGAAATCAAAAGTCAAACCTTGAGAATTGCTCACCATTTCATTATATAGAATATTAATGGGAGAGCTCAATCCAATGGCAACTACACAATCACTAGCTTGTTCTATCTCTAGTGCATAAAAAACAAGCAAAGAATCAACACTCTTTGTTTTTCATGCAAAGGATAGATGGACGAGTGGATAAAGGCAATGAATTTATTCCCCTAATAAAGGATGAACTTGAAGAGAAAAACATTGTGTTGGAAAAACTGTCATACAATGAATTAATCTATGAAAAATGCTTTTAAGCATGTGGATCCTAATACCAAAATAAGGAGAGGTCCTTGAATGAGAAATGGAAGATGAGGATATTGGGGAAATAATTAGAGTAGGGATTACAGTAGCTGAAGGGATTAGAACAAGTGCTCTTGCTTCTATTACATCTCTCACTGAGTTTGAAAGGAAGGTTTTTGAGCAATTAGAGACCATTTCCAATGTAGTTTAACGGGTTTAATACTTTATTTGTATCCCTACACCAAAAAGTGCAAAAATTTCAAAAGGACATAAAGGATATCAATCAGACTTTGGATAGGATAGTGGAAGGGTTGAAATTGCAACCTAAAACTCCAAACGCTCCAACAAAGCCAAATGCAATAGCTAAGCTAGAGGACAAACCTTAAAAACATCCCTAGGACCCTTAACTCAAACCATCCCTACTCCCTCATATTGCATATCCACTTCATTTCTCTTCTTTTATCTTTCTTTTCCTTCTCATATATGTAGTAAATATTTACTCTATTTGCTTATACTATTCTTGTTTGTTTACTCTATTTGTTATTACTATTATTGTTTATTTATTTTAGATAATGACAAAGGGGGAGAAAGTAAAAGTAAAGGATAAGTCAAGGGGAGAATGCATGAGAAAGTAAGGCATAAGAAAGATATAAGGTAAAAAGGAGATATATGTATATATAAAAAAGGGAAAAGGCAAGGTAAAGGAGAAGTATGTATGTATGAAAAGAGTAATGAAAAATGTGATACGTAATTATGCATGTGACTTGATACACAAAGGAAAGTAAGTATATGTGTGAACTTGTTATGAAAATAACTTGGTATGAAAATTTGTTTTAATAGTGCATACAATATGAAACAAAGGGGGAGTAACATGAATAGATTATTATAACTTAAGTACTTATGGTAAATTATATTGTTTGATTGCTTGATATGCTTAAGGATTATGCAATGTATGTTTCTCATTTTTGCAAGATTGTTTAACCTTGATAGATTATTTGTCATCATAAAAAAAAGGGGTATAATGTGGAACCTAGCTTGTTTTAATGATTACAAACACATCTAAAAGCTAACTCTTGTCCAAATTGGTTATCTAAAATATTGCAAGTACATCAATCTTTTGATTAAAGAAGTTTGGAGAAAGAGTTTTGGTAAAATCTCTAAGTATACAAAGCCAATGGGTGTTGCCACATTTCAACAAGCATTGTGACATTAGTCATAAGCATTGAAGATTCTCAACAGGTGTTGAAGTGACAGCCAAGTATGAGTAAAGTCTCTAGACTTCTCAATCAGCAGTTCTTTCAAAGCACAATAGGAATTGAATGATTTAATCACTTGAGCTTTGTAAGTTGATATTCACAACAGGCATTATAATTTCATAATAGGCATGGCTCTTGACATCTCAATAGGTGTTGCACTATCACAATAAGCGTTGGACCAAGTGACTTAATGCGAACAAAACTCTCAAAAAGTAACATCCCTATCCTTATTCATTGGCATTATCACATGAACATATTCATTACATAAATGATTTGAAATCCCACATGAACATGTGCATTGGATAAATGATCATTTAGATATGTGAATTTGATAAGCACGACGATGACACTTGCACAATTGCATTTGGGACACTTTAATATATATGTAATGTTTATATAGTTGCATGAAAAATTATCTTATATTGTGTGCATGATATAACATCATAAATAATGGTGTTTTAGAGCTTATTTAAAAGTATAAAAAGCATATGGGGCCTAGGAGATGGATGAAGGTGATGAAAGAGTAAAAAAGACGGACTAAAAGAGGAATATTAAATTTCTAACCAATGGTAGTGATGATTTTGTCTTATTAGGGTAGGTATACAAATTAAATTTTTCATCTTTTAGAATCAAATTAGAGAGCCAAAATGTGAGGGAATACATAAAATTGAAAGAAAAAAAAGAAAGAAAGAAAGGAGGAAGGAGGAAGAAGAAGAAGAAGAATGAGAGGGAGAAGAGTGAGCTAGCTTGGAGGAAACCCTAAGCTTTTCTAGTTTTGGCAAAAAAGGTAAATAATTTTATCTTCTTCCAACATGAAATTCCTCCCTCATAGCTTGTTAAACATGAATGATTAGGAAGAATTATGGAGTAATTTGAGGTAGAGCTCACATATGGAGGTTAAAGCTTAAGAGAAACAAGAGCTGATTATGTTGGTTTTGTTGTTATAATAGATTTTGTACCTATGATTTTATAACACCAGAAGAGGACTTATGGAAAGTGTAAAATACAAATTTGGAGCTTTATGCTCCATCTAAATTCATGTAAAACAATTTTGCTTAATTTGGTGTGTGTGAGGAGATATGACTCCTTCATTGGGGCTGGTTCACAACTAATCGAAATCTCCTCAATCTTTTTACTTTCATATATTTTGATGACCTTATGTGCTGATTTAGACAAAGTGCAAAACATGAAATTTGTATGGTTATATCCCTTCTAAATACCTATAAGGCATTTTTTTTCTTAATTTTTTTGTGTGGATAGAGATATGGCACAAAGATTGTGACTAACCTTGAACCTGATGAAACCTCATCAGTCTTTTATGTTTTCCTAGAATTTGATGGCCATAGAATCTGAAGTTAATGATGAGAAAAATCTGAGAGTTGTATATTTATGTCTTATCTACATTCCTATAAAATATTTTTGTCAAATTTATCTTGGTTGATGAGATATTGTCCTTTCATCATGACTGATTGTCAATATGTTGAAAACCTGCTCACCCTGATATTGGTCATTTATTTTGGTGACTTTATAGACTGAATTAGACAATGAGTAAAACATAAAAAAATGTTCCTTTATGTGTTGTATAACTCTTGGAAACTTAGTTTTGCAATTTGATTTATACAATTTGAGACATACCCAAGATTGTAAGACCTACTCAGATTGAGATGACATTGACATAGGGAAAAATTCAAAATTTCACCAAATTTTATAAATGTCTAATATTAACCTAAAATTGGACTATGTTCTATCATTATGTGTCAATTTTATTTGGCAAAATTAATCAAGTTATTTGGATAAGTGTATCTATAGTTATTACTGTGAGAGTGTAGCAAGGTCAACCTACTAAATAAGGAAAATATGCATAAACACTAGGTCTACTTGCATGGAACATGCCCATATTTTCATACTAAGCATTCAAAATCATTTTGACATACTTATAGCCATGTATTTATCAAATGTTAGGATTCCAACACATTAATGAAGCCTAAGAGAGAGGACCAAACCTACTATAAAGGTTGGTCACATCAAAAGGTGGGTAAAAGCCATAATTAGATTCTAATGTGCGTGTGATAATTTTATGATATGATTATATTCTATTACATGTATATGTGATTGAATTATTACATTTTACATGTGAATACAAGTCAAGTGAGAATTATATGCTCTCAATGATTACTTGTGAATGAACACTTGTATATGAACTAAAAGGATGTTGTGACTGGCTTGTCAAACACTTGCGAATCACTTGCAAAAGGGACCAATATGTCCTATTGGCACATGTCATTGATCAAATGATTCACTTGTTATATGCTAGCTAGCAAAATCAAATGTCACTTGAATCACATGAATTTTCAGGAGCAAAGTTTCCCTTACAAGGTCATGATAAAAATCAATATATTGCATTTGCAGTTGCATAGTCAATTCTTATACTTGTAATATATCCTGATGATATTTGATTATTGGTTATGCCATAAAAATCTAATTATTCTTTTTATTCATTATATCATGACTCATCAAATTGCAATTATGTTTTTCAGTTACTAAAGCATAGGGTTTGGATACTTTGGTGCATGGAGTTTTATATAAAGACACATGGACCATAGGTCGTCAGCTGAATTCCAATTCTCTCTCTCTCTCTCTCTCTCTCCTTGAGTTATATACATATATCTAGATAGGAACCATTTTATGGTCACTAGCCTTGAACATTAGTTAACATATATGTATATTAAATATGTGTTAGATTGTGTATTTACTATGAATCAACCTTTATGCATATGTAATTTTGAACATGAATGCTATTGTTAGTAAATAAAAAATGGTCATTACATAAGATCTCGACACGACTATTGTATTCTACCAACAGACATTGGAAAAGTTCACAGGCAGAGTTAAAGTTTCTGGATCCTCCATCGGGGTATGCCCAAAAGTGTAATAAGGCATTAAAACCTTTCTTAATGGGCATTGGAAGCTTGACAATAGTGGTTGAAGCACTATTGAAAATATTGAAAAAGAGAGCATCAAGTTCACATCCTCTTAGAAATTTACAACGAGCATTGTTCATATCTCAATAGGAGTTAAAGTTGAATTCCAACAAGCATTGAGAAGTGCCAACAACCATTGAAGGAGTTGTTGAATAAACAATTGAAAAAGTTAGAAGATGAGCATCTAGGTAAATCTCTCTCTGACAACTAGTTCTAATGGGCATTTCAATGTGATCAATGACCATTAAAGTTGTATTCCATTTGAAATATTACCCAACAATAGGCGTAGAGATTGTCCAATAGGTGTTGAATGTCTACTCTAGTGATATGAAGTGACAACCTTCTTTCTAATGGCTAGTGTCATGTTTTTATCTATAAAATGACCCTCCCACAATAGAAATAAATAAGGGAAAATAGTTAAAAATCGAGTATTTCTATTATGAAAGCTATCTTTGAATAAAATGAGTGTGATCTAGCTTATAAGAGAAGATCATTGTCAAAGCTTGTAAAAGCTATCTTCAAAAACAAAGTTGAAGAATAAGCTTTCAAACTTCTCTTTAAACTCTCAACCAAATCAAGCACACCTTGTAAATGTGTTTTGAGTTATTTATTGCTTGAGTGAGAGAGTTTTTACTCAACCTTATGAGTTGTAATTTCATTTGAGAAAACCTTTGGTTAAGAGATCTTAGGAGATCTAAAACCATACTTTGGGAAAGGTTTAAGGTAGTATTAGAAAACTACTTTAGGAAATGGTTTTAGTAGCATCTAAAAGTCTACTTGTAATGGCTTAGTAGTCCTAGAAACTACTATTGTAAAGGTAGTCGATATCACTTGTAAGTTATCTAGATAATGATAGGCTCTAGTGGGGATACTAAAGGAGAGGACATAGGCAGTTTGTATAAAACCTTTATAAATTGGTTATCTTGATTCTTCATTATTTTCGCACTTGTTATTATTCATTTTTACTTGTCATATCTCTATTCAACCCCCTTCTAGGGCACCGAGGAACAATAATGATTTCATGGTGCATGTCATGACCATAACTTTTATATTCACCTGGAGGGGATCAAATCGTCATCCAGATTATGCCAAGTGCCCTAAAGAATTGTTAGAACGTCAAAACTTATGGTAATTAAATAATGGTTAATACTCTGATTTTGGTGAAACAACATCTCCATCTAGGTAGATGATTTCACAATAAGTAACGCGCCTAATGAGGAAAAATAGAGATTGCGACTTTCATTATTACTCAAAGGGCGTAACGACTAGTTTTCTGAAGAATCAATGGTTTTATGCCATGTGGACTAGTCGTTAGATACAAATGAGATTCTTCATCGTGAATTGAGAAAATTTTGATGTTATGTGAATCTTGCGATGGTGATTATATAGTCTCGACCATGAATTTCATCCGATAAGCATTAAATGCAGGATTTGCCTATCATGCTTTTGGGATTTGGAATAGTTTGGCTTGTAATGTCTCTTTGGTGGTTCTACAATTCTTACTAATTATGCATGTTTAATATGTTATGAGGGAGGAATTTCATATGGGAAGAAGATAAAATCGCTTACCCTTTTGCCAAAACTAGAAAAGTTTAGTATTTCTTCTTAGGAAGCTTACTTTACCTTTATCTTATTTTTCTTCTTCTTCTTTTTCTTCTCTTTCATTTCTTTCTTTATTAGCTATTTCTTTCTTTTACTGCCCCTCACATTTTTGCTTATCTAATCTGCTCCTAAAGGAGAAGAAATTCATTTTGTATATGTATTATAATAAGACAATCATGGCTCCTTACCACCATTGGTTGCAAGTTCGATTTTCTTCTTTTAGCCCTTTTTATTCATTCCTTCATCACCTTTATCCATCTGCTAATCATTATATGCTCCTTGTACTTTTAAATAGACTCTAAAACACCATTATTTAGGATATGATAACGTACACACAATATATGTTAATTTGCGAAGCAACTATGCAAACAACACATATATGTTCAAGTGCCCTAAAAATAATGGTGCAAGTGTCATCGTCAAGCTTATCAAATTCACATATGTAATGATCATTTATCCAATGCATTTGTTCATGTGGAATTGTGAATCATTTATACAATGAATAGGTTCATGTGAGAATGTTAATGAATAAGGATAGGGATGTTACATAGACGAGAGATCTCTTGTGTCCACTTTAGGTTTGAAGTTCATATGTTAATAAGATTTTGGTGATACCTTGTAAACGAGTAAGTAATTTTGATATAATTTAATAATTATTTCCTATATAATATATATATATATATATTATATTTGCACATTTTCTTAACGTTTCATTTCTCATATTTTTTAAAAATGTCATTTCTCCATGCATGTTTTCACGTTTTTCATTTCCATTCTACCTAGCCTATTGATGGCTATATGGATCATGGGTGGTAGCTCTTCATTTTCATACTTCCTATCTCTTCTTTAGTTTAATATTGAGAATTTATTATTGTTTATGTACTTTGTGTGCTTTATTTTGAGTTATTTATCCTTATATGCTCTTTTCCATTTGTGTTTTCCTAAAAAGCTTATATTCATAAATGTTATAGATACAGTGTTTGGTGGCTGCTAAAAGGGAATGTATTTTGAAGAAAGTATTACAATAAAGCAACCAATTAATGTCTCTTAAGAAGATATTGACATATCATGAGAAGTTTAGATATGCTCAACTTTTTTCTACGGAATGAAGAAAGCTTGACTTGGGTTGATAAAAGAGATATATTTTAGGTTAAAGTGAAAATTTTATTTGTTCATATCATGTGCATATAGTTTTTAACATCTTATCTCTATAATAAAATGTTGAAATAATGATGAAATTTTAGCAATGAAATTATTTGTCAATAAATAATGACAAAACACAGATAGAAAATAAATAGAATGAGCATTTTAGAATTTTTAAGACATAGAGACAAAATAGTAACAGACTTTGAATCCATCACTAAAATTTAGCATGAACATGACAACAAATTTAGCGATGAAATTTTTCTTTATTAATTTTTTGGCTTTGAAATAAAAATTTCAGAATTATTTTGAGAAAAAATTTAGTGACAAATTTTATTCTTTATAGTTGAATAGTGATAGATTAGCGATGAAGTTTTCTATCACTAATTTTATAACTCTAAAAAATTTAAGAATTATTTCAGAGAATTCAATGACAAATTTTAATTCTCTAATAGCGACAAATTAATAATTAAATTTTTTGCCATTAATATTTTGGCTTCAAAATGAAAATTTAAGAATTACTTGTGGAAAAAATTTAGTAATTTAGATTTTAATTTTATCACTAAATAGTGATAAATTAGAGATGAAATTTTTTGTCACTAATATTTTAGCTGCAAAATAGTGATGGATTTTAATTTTATCGCTATTTAGCACAAATTTTATTTCTGATGCTAAATAGGAATAGATTAATTAGCTATGAAATTTTTCTTCACTAACTTATTTGGCACAAAAATGAAATTTTTTTATCTCTAAAATGACAATTATTAATATTTTTCAATCATTTAGTAACCACTTTTTAATTTTTGCAATAGAAGTTTCGGTGGCTAAAATTTTTGCCTTCTGTGTATTTCTTCTCATCATTCTTCACATTATTTTCTATATTCTTTCATCTTTTATTTTTCTATCTTCTTCTTTCTCCATTATTTGTTCCTTTTTTCTCACACTTTTCCACCTCTTTGGTCAATGTCTACGCCTCTTCTGCTACCGCCACCATTGTTGTTGTGATATCTACTGTTTCTATCACTGCTTTTCCTCCTCCACACTTCCTTTACAGTCACGTCCTCCTTCTCTCTTCCTTTACTACTGTTGTATCCTCTCATTCTCCTCCACCGCTGCATCTTCCTTTCCTCCTCCATCATTGCATTCTCCCTCATTTGATTATTATACTAATTAAGAATATGTAAATATTAATGATTTATTAATTAAAAATATGTAATTATTAATATTTTGTTAATTAAAAATATGTAATCGTTAATATTTTGTTAATTGAAAATGTGTATTTGTTAATTCTACAATTTATAAAATAATATTAAATTTTATTTTATTATCTAAATTTGATAATATCAATGTTTCATTTAAAATTTTTTTCTTTAATAATTAGTAATATATTAATGTTTAGATTTAAAATATGCTAGACTAAGTTCGTCAATCCTATGTTTAACCTCTATTTTGATCTTGACAACATAGATTGAAAGGATTGAAAGATTCTAACATCTTATCTAAGTGTTGTGATTGCAGTAATTAAGTGAAATTATCATTGAAAGTTGAATGGAGCTCAAAATCAAAATGTGCATGTAACTCACAATTGTTACCCATAAAATCGCTAACACTACTAAGTGAAGTCATAAACACAAAGTGGACAGAGGCATTTGCAGTAAGCATCGAATCTTAAATTGCAATTGCGATATTCAATCAAGTTGGAGGGATTTCAAAGCTGCATCCAGCACAAGGCACGTGTCATAAGACCATTGCAAATTCATATGTCGCGATCATAATATGATCCTTAGTAAATATGATAAGCCCAACTTAAGAACTCCAAAAGCACAGTGCCAGTTGTGGCTAGAAGTAGCATTCAGATAGCCAACATGATTTAGATAGCTCTCGTAGCCATGACTCTTAAAGACCATGAAAGGGTTCCAATGGCTAGTTTTTGAAGGACCAATGCTAAACCACCACATGTCACTAACTGTGAGGAACAATTGAAGTTCTCGATCGCGACTAGGCTAAAGCCAAATAGAAAAAAGAGATAGCAACCACAATTCTCATGTAGTGACCACATCTTTAGCCTGATAAGCATTAAATGCATATTTGTCTAGCATACCTTGGAAATTTTAGCATAGTTTTGTCTCCAATGTCTCCTTGGTGGGAGTAACCTATATATAATCTCAAATGTCTCTTTGGAGATTATAGGGATGATGACAGCTCTCCAATTTTCTATTTTTTCTTCGGCTTGTAATTCTTTCTTCTTTTTTTTGTTTTATTTGTCTTTTAGCCTAAGGTTGTGATCCTACAACTTTATGTTTATGTTTGTCTATGCCTATATTAATAAAATTTCAAGTTTTTGTTCCCTCTATGGTTGTTTTTTATACTCATCACTATCATTATCTTATTCTCTTTTTTTTATTCTGACAAAGGGGGAGAGAAATAAAGAAACAGTGAAAGTTATTGCATGACATAATTAAAGGGGAGATTAATTTGAGGGGGAGCAATCTGAATTGGTCTATTTGCATTTCAAGTTTAAATTGGCATTTTACCAAGTTTAATTTATTAAACTATGTTAATCACTTCAACTTCACAATTATGCAATTCTTTATCCTTTGCAAAATTAGTCTAAGTTGTCAAAATCAATAAGGGGAGATTGTTAGACTAGGTTGGTTAAACCTAAGTCAAAACTCTCTTTTGATATTGACAGTGGAGATTGACATTCTCTAACAACATTTTTAAGTGTCATTTTTGTAGTTTTTAAGATAGGTATGAATTGGAACTGAATGAGAGTCTAAGTCTCAAGTATTGTAAAAGACATCTTATTTTGCTACCAAGAATCTCTAATTCATGATCACGATATAGTGAAATGAATGAATGGCTTTGGTCTAGACAGATTTGAAGAGCAAATCGCTATCGCAATCTAACCAAGAACGTAATGAAGAACAAACTATCGAATTTGTGAGGACCATCATTTTAAGAATTATGATCGCGACTTTGGAGATGCTTAGAAAGAACCAATCCACAACCAGAGCTTGTCAAGCGTCTAAGATAACTGTTAACATATCAAAATTCACGAGGCTAAAATTGACTTCGATGCCATGACCTATTGAAATAACTTCTCCTGATCAAACAGACAAATTTGCAGTGCCAATTGTGTCTAAGAGGAAGATAGCCTACTTGTGTGACTTTTATTTGGTTAGAGGAACACAGTGCCAATTTTTCTTAAAAGGCCAATGATAGCATGCCATGTGGACTAGTTGTTAGATACAAATGGAGTTTTCTGCGGTGATTTCAACAAATTGGTACAATAAGAGAAATCATGACCGCAAATGATCAGTCATGATTGCAAATTATGTCTCATAGGCATTTAATGCAAGATCTGCCTAGCATACCTTAGAGATTTAGACATAGTTTTTTTATAACGTCTCTTTGGTGGTTATTGTCGATAAATACTCCACCAAACATACATGAATGTAAAAGAATAGCATTGAATATAGCCAAACTCTTACAATTTTGTTTCTCAATCATCAATTTTGTGTATGTGAGTTGGTATTGTTGGTTGCAAGCATTAAACACCATTGTAATTGGGTTTGAGAGCCTAGTTGTAAACTCTTGTAATAGGTTAAGTGTGAACCTTTAGAAAATACTTGAGAGGTTTTTATGTGAGATTTTAGGAAACACTTGAAAGGTTTTTGTATGAGCCTTAAAACACAAGTTGTAAGGTTGTGTGCGAGTCATAAAACACAAAGTGTATAAATTTGGTGTGAGCTTGGAAATACCATTTAGAGTTAGTGGAATACCCAATTGTGAAGACTTGGGGATTGGATGTAGGGTTAGTTAACACCCAAAGCACTATAAAATATTGTGTTTCTATCTCTTCTCCTACTTTTTCTATATCCATCTTTCATTACTTTCCCTCAAATTTTTAAATTTACCACCAATTCATCGCCCCTTCTTAGTGCTTAAGAGCCAACATATATTAATTGAATTCATGACTATATCATTGAGTTTGATTAATAATATTCATTAGCAAAGTTTTCAAAATAGTTGCTTCTTGGAAATTTTTGTTTCAAACTTAGCTCCGTCTTGAAAAGCATGGCTAATGGTCATTGCATGTTTCCTAGCAACTATTGTGTTATTTATGAGTTCTACATTTATGCTTTTATAAGTCCCCATGATTGTTGTGCATTTCCAATAACCATTGTTCTTCACCCAACGGTCGTTGCGAGTAGCCACCATTATTGGATGAAGAACACTTGCTTGAGCAAGCTAATAGTCATGTCCAATAGTCGTTCAAATCACAACAGCCATTGAATACTCCTAATAATCATAGTTTTTAAAAAATAAATAGAGCTCACTAAATGTCTATATAAACCCCCTTCTAACCTTAAATCTGCTCACTTTTTGTGTTTTTGTCTTAATTGCATTAAACCTCGAACACTAAATCAATGGTACCCAAACCATAATCAACTAAGGGATATAAGCAACCAGGCCACAAAAACCTTGAACCCTCTTACTCTTGCTTCGAAACTGAGGAAAATTTGGCCTCAATGCTTGCCTAACAAAAGAAGCGAATAGTAGAGCCAACCTTAGCACAAAAATCATCCAAAAAATCTAAACCTACTTCAAAACCTAAAAGGAAAGGAAACGTATAAAAAAATAAAGCATATTCCTCCCTTACTCAAGCAATTCCATCTCAAGATTAAAAAAAAAAAAAAAGTTTAGCTCTAAAGTTGCTAAAAAGACATCTAAGAGGTGGTTAGTTTATTGAGTGGAGTGATCTTCAAAGATATGGGCAAACTGAAAAGGTGGAAGAGCTTATGGTGGCAATTGGATGGGAATTATTTTATCACATCAAGGAGCCCTTTTATCTAGAGCTCATAGTGGAATTCCTCACCATTTTCGAGGTGTTGAGCAGTGACTGTGATGTGCATTTCTAATAAGGCTCAATCAAATTCATATTATTTGGTAAGAAGTACACTCTTAAACTTATTGCTTTGGCAAATTGCTTTGATGCTACTACTTCAGGAATAACATAGCCTCATCCGATATTTAAGATTGATGTAAATCAATTCTGGAAATCTATCACAAATAGGAAAAGCAATTACAATAGCAACAACAATAAGGCCTCAAAAATAAAAAGTCAATCTTTGAGAATAGCCCATTGATTCATTACATGGAATATAAATTGAAGAGCTCAGCCAAATGGAAATTGCACAACTGTTAATTTGTTATATCTATGGTGCATGAAGAACAAACAAAAGATTAACACTCCATTGTTCTTGATGTAGAGGATAGATGGACAAAGCCAATGAGTTTGTAATCGGTCACTACATCACTAAAATTGCCAAGTATGTGAAAGCCATTCCACAAGCAAAGGATGAATTGGAAGATAAAACATTGTGTTTAAGAAGCTACCACACAATGAATCTAACAGTGAGAAGATGCCTCTTAGCATAGGAATCTTACAAAGATTAGATTCAAGTATAATCAAAAGAGTGCCAGAAGAATGAGAAATTCCTCAACAAAGAAAAGGAGACTAAGGACATTTAGGAAGCTATAAGGATAGGGTTATAACAGCCAGAGGGATTAGAACAAGTGCTCCTAATCCTGTTACATCTAATTCATCTCTCACTATCTTTGAGAAAAAAGGTTCTTGAGCAACTAGAGACCATTTCCAATGCAGTACAATAGGTTGAATCTTCTATTGTCTCCTTACACTAGAAAGTGCAAAAACTTCCAGGGACATTAAGGACATCAACCAAACTTTGGATTGGATAGTGGAAGTACATAAACTTCAAAAGGACATTAAGGACATCAACCAAATTTTGGATTAGATAGTGGAATGGTTGCACTTGCAACTAGGGACTCCAAGTACTTTAATTAAACCAGATGCAACATATGAGCATAAGGACAAAGCATAAAACCATCCCTGAAACCTTTAGCCTAAACCATCCCTACTCTCTCATATTACATATTTACTTTATTTCTTTTCTTTTATCTTTGTTTTCTTTCTCAAAGATAGTTGATGTAAAGGCCAATTTTTAATGAAATAAATACTCTTTGTCTGTTTATACTGATATTTGATTCCATTTCCTTTGTTATTACTTTTTTTTTTGTTTATTTATTTTTTATAATGACAAAAGGAGAGAAAGTAAGAGTAAAGGTAAAGGATAAGTCATGGGGAGAAGGTAAAAGAAAAAGGTGAGAAGGAAAGGTAAAAGAGAAAGTATACGTGTATGGGAAGGCAAGGTAAATGAAAAATATGAGAAGTAACAAAGTAAATGCGTATAATATGTAAGTAAGTGCTTATAATATATAATTAAGGGGGAGTAACATGAACACAATGTTATAACCTATACACTTAGTGGTAAATTATATTGTTTATATGATGTACACTTTTCATTTTTGCAAGATTGATTAACTTTTATAGATTAGTTGTTATTATCAAAAAGGGGAAGAATATTGAACCTAGCTTAGGAGTATGGTGAACTAAGCTTGTTTTGATGATTACAAATACATCTAAAAGCTAACCTTGTCCTAAGTTGTTTGCATAAAATCTTGCAGGTACATCATCTTATTAAACAAAGATGTTTGGAGAAAGAGTTATAGTGAAAACTATAAGTGTTCAACCTAACGAGTGTTACCAATATTTCAACAAGTGTTGTGATTTAGTAATGGGCATTTAAAGATCTTTAACAGGCATTGAAATAACATCCAAGTATAAGTAAAGTCTTCTAGAGCTCTCAACCAACTTTTTTCTCAAAGCATAACAGGCATTGGATGACTCAATCACTTGAGCTGTGCAAAACCTTTTCGTAACGAGCATTACAATTTTTGCAACAGACGTGGATTTAAACATCTTAATAGGTGTTACATTTTTGCAATAAGCGTTGGACTAAGTGACTTGACTCAAGCAAAATTCTCAAGATCTCGACACGAGCGTTAAAGAAGTTCTCAGGCAGAGCTAAGATCTTTAGACCCTCTAATGAGATAATCGCAAAAACACAACAGTCATTAAGATCACTTTCAATGGGCATTGGAAGTTCACTAACAGTTGTTAAGGTACTATTGAAAATTTTGAAAAATAGAGCATTAAGTTCACATCCTCCTAAAAATTTACAACAAGCATTATTTACCTTAACAGGAGTTGAAATTAAATTCCAATAGGCATTGAAAATAGCTAACAATAAGTTCCCACATCCTAGGAGGGGTTTGCTTTATAGGAAGTCAAAAAATGTGAGCCTTTTTACAAACTTCTTAAAGTAAAAAGGGAGGCGCCAAGATCGCATCAAGGGGACTGTCGAGACACCATTAGTTTGAAGCGTGAGGCCAGCAGAGCTTGTTGCAAAAGAGATAAGAAAAGGCTCAGCAAAGGAGATCCAGTAACTGTTATGAATATGGAGGATAACAAGAAAAATTAGTTGGGAGATTTTAGTGGGACAATATGCCCTCATATGTGGTTGCGACAAATAAAGAAAAAAGAGCATTCTTGACTCGCATCCATGATCTAGTCCATGCACGCAGTTCGACCCATGCCTACAAACTAGTCTATGCCCACGATTTAATCTACGCCTGCAGTCCGACTCATGCCATCGCTCCAGCGTTACATATCTCTTTCTTTTTTTTTAACATTTTTCCTTATTCTTGGCTTATGTCATCAAACATTAGAACATAAAAGGCATTTTTTTTCTCCAAAATATACATAATAATAAATAAAAGATAGTGGGTCTAGCTCCAATTGATAAGAAGTCAAAAGAAAATGAGGTGTCTTTATAACCTCATTATAGTTCAATCCATCAGAAAGGAGAGAGAAGATGGGTTAGTATCATAAATTTCAATGGGAAAAGATTACTTACCTTACATTTGTTGACAATAAAAACCTCATCTTCTCTTACTAGTTTAGACTTTTCAAGCTCAAAATTGCCTCCCTTTTATTGACAATCTATATGCACACAATCTTCTTTTTCATCAATGTTCAAGCATCTCTCCTCCTTCATGGGTTGCTCTATGGTGTCTTATGGATTTTATTTCAATTTACCTTCCTTGATGTGCTCTTCATCTTCATTACTATCTCTATCCCCATCCTCTTCTATCTTTGAATCAATCTCCTTATCACTCCTCAATGTAATTTCCCTAACTTACTCTATAGGATTGGGCTCAAAGGTGTTAGGTAAGTTCCTATGAATTCTGAAGTTTAAATCATTGTCATTTGGTCCTATTTGAATCTCAAGGTTATTGAAAGAGGAAGAGGCATAACTTTTAAGATTTGCATTTGATCTTTTTTTCATCTCACCATGTTATTTTAACCTAGCATCAATTTTGGTGATGTATTGCTATAATAGGCACTCTAGGTTAAACTTTTCTTCTTGGGGTTAGAAGGTTAGTGGTTGATGAAAATTTAAGGGAAGCATAAAGATTAGGTTTTAAATAATTATCATTATACTAAGAAAAGTTGCAGTGGTTTTTCCAACTAAGGTTATAGGAATTATAATAAGAATCATCAAGTCTTTGAAACTCCCCAAATATAACTTACTTGTTCTTGTGTGAAAGGATTGCCCATTTGACAAGTTATGTTTAGATGGCCAATCTCCCCACACAATTCGTATATCACCTATGAGAGTAAGAAGAAGAAACTACATTGTAAGTCATGGAATTTATTTGCTTAGAAAGGATAGTTACTTAAGCTTGTAATGCCTTAAATGCATCCATGTCATGAAGTTCTAATTACGTACAAGAAACAAAGAAGAAGAAATATAAAGTAAACAAAACAAATTCTAGATTAATAATTAAATTAAAGCTTCCAATATTATAGCATTGTTTCCTCAACAACAACGCTAATTTCTTTGATCCATAGATCTAATGTTTAATCGAATCAAGCAAAATGGTTCCAACTTGACTATTGAGCACAAATTTTTAATTTTGTTATTTCTTTCAAATTAATCTTCAAACACAATACATGTGAACACAAGAGAATGGTGATCAAAGTAATATAGTGCACAAGTGTCATTTCAAAAAAATATTGATTAGAGATTACAATAATATGGTTGGTATTTGGAGAACACTTAGCAACGACTTTGAGATCAACTATAGTCTAAGAAAGTGTAATTAATTTTAGATACAATTTGGAGATCAAATAGTGATCACATGTAGAGAGCACAATAATGTGGTCGCTAATGTAGTCTCTAAATCTCTTGCAAAAAATGGCGGGTAATTTAGCTACTGATCTAAGATCACTATGTCATAGCAAAAATAACGATCACAATCAATGTGGTTGTTATTTAGAACAAAATGAGGTTAGCGACCACATTGTGGGAGAGGCAAGATAGCAACCACATAAGCTGTAATATAAAATAGAAGAGTTGTAATATAAAAACAGCTTATGTGGTTGCCATTTGTGTAATATAAAATAGAAGAGTTGTAACGTTTCATCATAATGGCTGCTTAAAAATAGCGATCACAATTTACATGGTCGTTATTTTTGATGTTAAATAGCAATCATTGTTTATATGGTTGCTATTTTTGATATGAAATAGCAACCACTTAGGTTATGATTGCTATTTATGTAATGTAACATAGAAAAGCAGTATCCTTTCATCGCAATGGTTGCTCAAAAATAGCAACCACAGCTTATGTGGTCGCTACTTTTAATATGAAATAGCGACCATGAGCAGTGGTTGCTATTTGTTTAATGAAAAATAAAAGAGCAATACTGTTTCATCGCAGTGCTCTACTCTTCTATCGAAGAACAAGCACTTTTATCTAACCCTAAATCGAAGAACACCACAAATCACTCACTCTAAATCACAAATCCCCTTAAATCGAGGAACAAATTGTAGCCCCATCTCAAAATCAGTACATTCTAAATCACAAAATTGAAGAACAAACCATAAATCCTCCAAATCGCAGATGTTTTGTTCCCAAATCAAATAACAAACCGCTATCTTTTCCTCTTTTATTCGCCTCACTCTCTCTTGCTTGCTAACTGACCACCGACTCAGATCGACTCGACCTCGCCTACACGATATTGTCGTTTCCAACTCCAACTATTCTCTCTTTCTGCCTAAAGAAGGAAGTATCACTAAAATCATCGATGATGCTCTTTGCACGGAGTTCACTGAGAATGAACAAAACGACGGTTCGCTATCTTCCTCTTCTCTCTCTGTTATTACTTTCATTTTAGGGTTTCCTTTTTATGCCTTAGAGTTGAACAATTAGACTAATCGAGTTTAATTGAATTTCAAAGACAAAGGAGCATTTATTCAAAATTTGGTCTTAGTTTAGGTCAAGACTTTATTATTAATATAGTATTTTCATTTTGTAAGCTACAATAGAAAATTTAGTTGAAGTGAAATTAGATTTTCGTAGGTTATTGTGTTGTTATAATATTTGAATGTTCTTGTGCTAATTCATTTTTCTAGCTTTTGTGGTTGGAGATACTGCCATGGTAACTGAGATATGGTGGAAGTTTGGATAAAACTCTCTCTCTCTCTCTCACACACACACACCCACACACACCCACACACACACATCCACACACAAAGATGGATGAAAAATTAGAGACATGCGTTGTTATCATGGAATACAGACATTAATACTATTTTAGCTTTAAAAAGCCATTGATGTGTGAAATTAAGTGCAGCATTTTTCCATCTCATTTCACACATTTACTGAAGTTTCAAGGTTCTTCTCCCCGCCTTCCCTGTTCTTAGATGCATGGCTGACAATATATAGAATATGATTCCAACAGAAAATGTAAAGAGGGCAGAATGACTTATTCTTCCTAATATTTTTCAGGTTTGGAAATCTGTTGCTTGCAATCCTTGTTTCAAGTTACTTCAAGATTTATTTTTGTTTCTATGATGTCATAGCTTTTTAATATCACTTAGGGAAAGGCATGGATTATGGCTTTTGCACTTTCACCTTCTGTGATCTTCTTTGCTTTAGTCTCTATTTAAAATTTGAGTTAGTTTAATCTGACTTTGAATATGTAATCGACAGATCTGGAAATTTCCTTATTCTGTGGTTTTCATCATTAATTTATTTGGTTTATCTTCCAATGCAGTGGCCCTAAAAGGTCAGATAACTACACATTTACTTTCCTTGTACTGTTATGAATTACTTTATGTACTAGCTTTTTGGATGTGATCATATCAATTACCATATGTGATTATGTGTAACTATTTTCCCTGCTACGTGCATTGACTGATCTGTGGACAAAATGAACCTGGTCTTTTTCCTATGTATGGATTTTGAATTTGAGGGAATTATGCATGTAACTATTTTCCCTGCTACATGCATATACTAATTGATGAGGCTAGTATTTTAATCAGAATACAGGAGATTTGTACAAGCATTTCATTCACTTTAAATGCGCATGTTAGCTATTTACTATGATCAATTATTAATAGCGTATTTTCCTATCAATTGGTATATAGTCCTCATTTAGTTATAAACTCTGTTGTGTTCTATGGTATTGATTAGCCTTTTTTTTTTAAATAATGAGTAAATGGATTGGAGGTCATTGAACTTACCTCTTAGAAGGGCCATAGATGCCAACTTCTATTTTTATTGCTCTTCTTGGTGATGGATTTTTTTTTTTTTTAATATTTTTATACGTTAATGTTGATGCAACTAGTGCATTGGATGCTGCAATCATGTTTCACTGTGGTCCATCAAACTATCAAGATATATAACTGAAAGCCCTTTAAATATGCAATTGCATATTACTGGGACCATCATGATTGTAATAGTTTTTGACATACATAATAAATGCCAATTGCATATTACATGAAGTATTTCCTTACAGTAGCTATTCCAGATTGAACATTTAGCTGATCTTAATCTGAAGAAAATTTTGTGACTTATTAAACTGATGGATGGTAGCAAAGTGATAAATTGTTGATTTGCCACATTCTGATGTTATGAAAATGATGAATCAAATCTACTTTTGCTATCCAGCACATATGCTTATTGTACGGTAGTAGTTTGCAGGTTGTGCAGAAGATCATGGGATTACCAACTGAAATGGATGCTTTTGTATTTTGGTGAAAATGAAGCAAATGTCAAGCTTGTTTCCTTTTGCGTGGGATTTCATCTGGACTGACAAGGTAGTCTACATGGCTGCTACATTAACTATTTATAGGATTATGCTGAAACAACACTATTGCAAAGTTCAGTGTGTTATTTGCAACAAATTAAAATTCTATAACCATAATGAAATTGGTGATAGTTATGCAGCTGAACCACTATTGCAAAGTAAAACTCTATTTCTCTCTCTCTCTCTCTCTCTCTCTCACACACACACACACACATAGACAGATGGATGAGAAATTAGAGACCTACATTGTTATCATGGAACTGTTTTAACTTTACAAAGTCATTGATGTGTGAAATTAAGTGCAATATTTTTCTCTCATTTCAGGATGGTGAACTTTAAAATGCCACTAATGTGTGAAATTAAATGATTTATTATCTAAGAATGAGTTATGCAACAGCGTTTATCAATTATTGGGACATACTGCTTAAAATGCATCGATAAATAAGGTTTTGTTGAGGATCTAAGATGGAATTTTGTGATTTTCCTACAAAATGGTATTGTCCACCCCTAGATGTTGATTGGGTCACATGGAATTTCTTTAATGTATAAATTTTATCAGTGTTTATTCAATTTGTATCTGTATAAATTTAAATTGTAAAGTTATCATGTCTATTGTTAACACATCTTCTGACTTGTCATTATCCAGGAAAGCATGCCATTTTTGGTAGTGTATGTGGGGCGATTGAAGTAATCAAAAGACTTGGTAGTGTGCAAACTGATAATAATGATAGGTAACACTTTTTTTTCAAATGTTCTGGAATTTAATAACTTCAATTTAGAGCTAAAGGGACTGAGTAAATTAGGAAGATAATAATTAATCATGAAATAGCATCTTCGTTTGAAGCACAATCCTTCAAATTCCCTTTAAGTAACTACATTTCTTGATTTTTGTATCATGGAGGAAAATTGGATCCTCCATGTAATGTTGTCGGCTATATTGATAGAAAAATCCTTGGACTTGCTCATGTCTCAAAATCAAGCTTGGAGGTAAACAACGATAAAAGTTAGATTTTCTTTTATGGTGTTAGATTTGATATTAAGCAGCAAAATTTTGGCAAAATTGTTGTTTAAAGAAAGGTCTTTTCAGGTCACATGTTTTGGAGTACCTCTAATTTCTTCTTCTCAAAGTAAAAAATATCGTAAAAATCTTGTAGAAAGGATCACTAAAAGATTAGTAGGGTGGTCTTCTAAATATTTGTTGTGTGCTATAAGGCTTCAATTGATTTACTCTGTATTGCTTAGTCTTCATGTTTATTAGAGTCAAATTTTTCTTCTTCCAAATGCCATAACAGAAGAAATGGAAAAGATTCGTTGAAATCCCTTTGAAGAGACAGCATAAAAAGTAACACCCTAGGTTGGTAAATGATTACCAAAAGAGTATCAATTTATAATGAAAAATTGAAATTCGATTGTTGCATCTCACTTTTAATATTTTTGCAGGTTATACAAACATATTGAAACTGCTGGAAATGGATGATGAATAATATCAAGGCAAGATGTTTTTTTTTTTTTATTGTTTTGGATGTAATGTATATTTGATTTAGATGTAATTTGACTTGGATATAATGTATATTTAATTTGGATGTAATTATATATTATTACTATTATTTCTTTCTAATAAAATAGTCTTGATCAGTTATTTATTGTAATTTTTATATTTGATTTTAATATTTAATTCTCAAAATAAAAAAAATTAATTATATAAATAATACTATTAAATGTAAAGATTAATATTTTAAAAAATATTATATAAATAAAAATTTTCAAAATAAAAAGACAATTTGGAAATAATATATGTAGTTTCTAAATAGTGATCACATTATGTGTTCTCTAAATAGTTTTCGTGATCTCTCATAGTCAATATTTAACGACCATGTTTAGCGACTGCATAATGTTGTCTCTAAATAAAGACTACATTATGTGGTCTGTGCATAGAGATTACATTATGTGGTCTCTAATTTAGAGATCACATAAAAAAATGTTGTCGTTAATGCCTTTGAGACGAAGGTTTTAGTGACCACAAAAAGTGGTCACTGAAGTGGTTAGTGACCACTTTCTGTGGTCGCTAAAACCTATTTTGTTTTGTAGTGTGTGTGTAGATATCGTCCTATAGAGACAAGAGTAATAAGTGCTAGAATATGAAGATCCTATTTTTATTTGGAAACCAAAGAATAAAGATAATAATTAAACTAACAATGCAAACAAATAAATTAACTGGTAATTGAATGGCTAAAAAAATGGAAGCAATTAAGAAAAAGGAAACCTTATAAATAAAAACACCTAGGGCATTTGACTTCACCAATGGAAAATCATGAAATTAATTATCATTCAATGATATGTTGGATTAGAACATGCAACTATCAATTGACTCTCCAATTATTAAAGCTCTCTCTTGAGTATGTCACTTAATATGTAACTATTCCTCAAGTTCCATCCATCGATATGAACTAGAAATGCATGACTTTATCAATACAAGCAATCATTTATGTGATTGCAATAGGTTAGTGGGTATCTATACTCGTCAATTGAACTAAAGGAGCAATTTTAGGAATATTTCAATTTACAATCTCTTAATCTATAAATGAAACACAAAACATGTAATTGGTGGCCAAACAATCACAAGCATTAGGCTCAAGAATCATTCACTTGCAAAAGACCAAAATCTCAACATAGCCATTGAAATCATAAATTAATTATTCATTATTCGTGGCTACATCAAGGTCATATATCAAAGATCTAGCCTAACATACTAACAAATAAGACAAATCCAAAAGTAATAGTATCAACTTATAAAGAGAAGGAGAGATGGAATCCCTTAATTGTCTTCATAGATCTTCTCTTCTTCTTCTTTCTTGATCCAATCATCTATTGAACTTTTACACTTAATTTAGTGTTAAAGTGTGTTTCTCCTTGTTTTCAAAAACCCCTTTTTTTGTACCCTCTTCTAACCTCTCTCTTGAAAACCTAAGTATAGGCTTTATATACTCTTCAAAAACCTTAAATTTTAGGCAAAAACATTAGTTATGAATTGTCTAGGTCATGGCGTGCGACTAAAGTAGCAACCTACGACGTCCATCCAACACAGAAAAGTTGCAACCTGTGACTTTGGTCATAGGTGCGATACAAGCTCCTTCTATTTACACTTCCAAATGTCCAACTTGATCCTTAAAGTTCTATGCATGCCTGATTTGGTCTTAATTTGCTCTAAACTTCCTAAAACACCTATAAAATATCCAAATGTGAGAAATAACTTTAACTAACTCAAAATAACTTAGTTTGAACATAGATTAACACCAACTTAAGCCCAAAACACATTAAATAACTATGAACAAATTAAGCGTAATAATAGTCCAAATTTTTAGCAAAGTTTCCCTTGTATTTTGATCATTTGAATCACTTTATACTTGTTCAAAAAGGCACATATATGTATAAATAAATGGGAAATCAAACTGTCACATCTTTGGATCATGAGTTAAGTATCATGATCAAAGTTGGACATCAATATGCACTAAAAGCATAAAAAATCCACAAAATCAAGGTAGGAATATCTCAAAATATTTCCTAAAATCCTAAGTATCGAATCCATATCCAAAATAGGGCCTTAAAACTCGCCCAAGTAATTATTTATAGTACCGATGTGGTAAACAGAATAGTAAGGGAAGGAAAAGAAAAATCTTAAGAACTAAATGGAAGGTGGCAGTGAATGACTCAATCATTGTCCTCCTCATTTAAGACCTTTACATTGTCTTTTAACTCTAAATGGGCTTGTCACTCCATCTGCTCTATCTAGGCCTTGAGCGCTGCTAGTTGGCTCTATCTCTCATAACTCTTGTGTATGGCGATGGACCACCTCCTACCACATACGTAAGGGTCTAGGATGAATAGGAAACAAATGGACACACGAACACAGTCATACTCATACATTTGTAGTTTACTTTTTTTTTTTTACTAACCTGGATCTCGTAGGTCTACTGAGTGAGATCCCTCTTAAGCAAGACTATGGGATTAAACATAGCCTCAACTTAGATGTGTGGAATCTATAAACGAGTACCTCCTCAATAATCATAATCAAGATTAAACAAGCAAACATAAAAGAGCACACAAGAAGTAATACTCACATGTTAGTGTTAGCCAGCTCAAATGTGCTTGCCAGTGTTTGTCGACCTTGTGATCTCCAAGGCCATCATGGAACCAATGAGGGAGGTAGTGCATGTCTCTACTAAGTTGTTGAGGAGAGGATCAAGCTTACCAATCACTATCGGCTCTAACCCCTTAGCCTCTAAAGTACAGGCCCACTTATGACCCATAACAGCAGGAATGAGCTTCATAAGCCTCCTCTCCAAATGAGTTATAGTGCCTTGTGCACCATGATAAGACATATAAGTGCATATTTTAATTATGGAGTTTTTCTCCTATATTGTGCTTAATTTCCAGTTTTAATTGAATTTTATATTTAAGAAATTTAAATTTGATATTTCAGGTGCATTAGAGTTGAAAAGGAGAGATTAGACACCAATGTGCAAGATTATACAACTTTGGGCCAAAAAAGGTGAAGTGTAGTTTGCAATAGAAGACTTGTAGTGATAAGGTGCAGACACTACATGCCAATCTTAGGCTAACAAGTTTAAGTGAGCAAGAAGCTAATTTTTAGCTTGATTTTCATAGAAAATCCTATCTTATTTTTGAGATTTAACTTAGAAGATTTACCTTAAATTTATATCTTCTTTTGATATTGTTTAAAATTATTTAAGAAGCCAATATCTATAATTTTTGGAAGATCTTTGAGAGATTTTTGAGAGAGAGATTTTTGTGTTATAAATATGAGCCTTTTCTCTTGTATAGAGGGGGAGAAGAACGTGATTTGCAAAAAAGGGAATAGAACCAACATCAATTGGAGACGTTCCTTTCTTCCATTGCCATCCCATCAGTTTTTCTTTTCTTCTTTCTAGTTTTTTTTTTCTTTCTTGATGAGCTTTTTTTCTTTTTCTTTTTGTAGTTAAGGCTATGGAAAGTCTTTTCACAACAATTGATTGATTTTATTTTATTTTATTTAATCAAGATATTTTTATTTTCATATTATCCATAAGTTATTGTGCTTAATACTACTAAGAGATTGGTCATCTCTTGATTGATTTATTTTATGTGAATGAATTGGGAAAGGATTTTGCATAATTGACTAAATATTCATGGTATGAATTGAATGGTATATATATATATATATATATATATATATATATATATATATATATATAAAAGATTAATATGATTAAATATTTTTTTTATTATATAAAATAATTTTTTGTGTTAATTTAACAGTATATAAGAATATATATATATATATATATATATATATATATATATATATATATACATGATTCATCTGATTTTATAGGTTTTTCATATAGTTTAATGC
>CATIWR010045714.1:0-11776 GCA_949677035.1 Omphalea diandra
CGGTCGAGACTGAAATTCGTGGTCGCTATTTTTGAATTGTGTCTAATGGCTAGTCCACGTGGCATGAAACCATTGGTCTGTCCAAAAACTAGCCGTTGGATATTTCTAACAGATATAAAACTTCGCGGTCACTGCTTCAAATTTGCGGTCGCTATTTTCCTTATCGGACGCGATTGTCAACGTGAAATCGTCTGTCTAACATGAAGATGTTGTTTCTAAAATTTGCAGTCACTACTGAAATTTGCAGTTGCTACTTTTGAATCTCAACAACTATAACAACTACTTTTTTGAAATTCACGGCTGCTAATTTGAAAGGCAAATTTTCATACTTGGAGTTTCTTGCTTCTAATCACTTCTATTCAACTCCTAATGAGATTCTATCTTAATAACTGCAAAAACAACACTTAAAGTTGATATTAAAACCTTTCAATCTATATTGTCAAGATCAAAAGAGAGTCTTGACTTAGGTTTGAATAACCTAGTCTAATATCTTATAAGCGTATTTTGAATTGTTTATTGCTTGAGTGAGAGAGTTTTTCTGACCTTTCTAAGTTGCAATCTCATTAGAAAAAACCTTTGATTAGGATAAAAAAAATTACTATGTGAAAGGTTTAAGGTAGCACCTGTAAAGTACTTTGGGAAACAACCTTAATAGCATCCATAAGTCTACTTGTAATGACTTAGCAGTGAGAATACTAAAGGAGATGATGTAGGCAGGTTGTGCCAAACCTCTATAAATTAGTTGTCTTGATTTTTCATTATTTTCGCACTTATTCTTATTATTTATTACTTGTCATTACCCTATTCAACCCCTTTTATAGGGCACTAAAGGACAATAATTGGTATCAGAGTTAGTCGTTTCATCAAAGCTTAGGTGTTCAGAGAAAAAATCATGGCAAGTCATGAAGAATCATAATTAGTCTACAAGCCACTTTTCTTTAAAGAAGACTACGGGTACTGGAAAAATCATATTAAGATGTTTCTTGATAGTGAAACTATAGATCTATGGGACATTATTGAAGAAGGAAGAGAAGTTCCAATAAAACTAATTATAAATGCTCTAGTACCAAAGCCTAAAAGTGAACGGACAACTAAAAAGAAGAAAACAAATTTGTAGAATAGATGAGCAATGCATGTTCTCTTCATTGCAATCCATAAATCTCAGTATGCTAAATTGCAAATGTGTACATCAGTAAAAGAAATATGGGACACATTGCAAACTTAACATGAAGGAACAAATAAAGTTAAAAAGAAAGAGATATAAACATTTATATATCAACCTGGTGAAACCATCACTAAGATGTGCAACTGGTTTATTGACATAGTGGGCACTTTCAAAACTCTTAAGAAGTCTTATTCCAATGAAGTCATGGTAGCAAAGATTCTGAAAACACTTCTTCAAGATAGGTGGAAAGCCAAGAAGATAATAATAGAGGAAGCAAACAAACTAGAAGCCATGCCACTAGATGAGCTCATGGGAAAGCTATTGGCCCATGAAATCACTCTTGAGAAACCAACTGAAAGAACTAGAGTTAGAAAGAAAGATTTGGTACTAAAAGCCAAAGAGATGCGCTATGAATCTCCATCTACTTTTTGTTTGCTAACATCTTCTTCTTCTAGTAATGATGAAGATAGTAGTGAAGATGAACACCTCACCCTCATCAAATGAAAGAGATTTCTCTCAAATCAAAAGAACAAAAGGGCAAGGAGATACAGGAAGAAAAGTAGCAATAGTCAACTCATTTGCTATGGATGTAATGATAGAGGAAACATAAAGTCAAATTATCCTAAGTTGAAAAAGAGCAAATTTCCTGCCACGAAACACACCTTTAAGAAAGAAAAAATAAGCATATAAAGCTACTTAGGATGACACCAGTGACTTTGAACCTGATGAGGAGGAAACTAGACAGAAGTTGGCTAACCTTTGTTCAATGGAAACTGAGGAGAAATCAAATAAATCCCAATGATAGTGACAACGATGGTGACCAAGAGGTAAATCCCTTTTATTCCTACTCTAAAGATGAGTTATATTCTATTATCACAAAACTTACTTTGAAAGTTAAGACTTTCAAGTGTACCACCTTCTCTCTTAAGAAAAAGAACAAATCTTTAAAAGATGGTGCTAAGAGTCAAGAGACTCTTGCTAAAGAGGATGAGTCTCTCACAACTGAGAATTTTAAGCTTAAGGATGACCTCAACAAATTCACCAAAGGAAAGCAGAAGTTATACTCCATCCTTGAGATTCAAAGGAACCCGTCATTAAGCATGGATTAAGATATAATGCCTCTATTTCTACTACTCCTTCTACTTATAATATAGTATTTATTAAGGCTAAGGAAGTTAGTATACCTAACTCCATTAGAATACCCAAAGTTCCCAAGAAGGGAAATGCCAAGATAAATGGCATAAACATTAAGTCACAACATATTCACACATAATTGAGACATACTCCTCCTACAATAAATTGTGCCTATATCTATCATTCATACAAGCCTAAGAGGCAAAGTGTCCAAAGGTACATAAATTGGCATAACCATTGATATAAATAAACACCACACAAGGGAATTCTTTATGTAAGAAACACTCTTAGAAATATGGCTCAGAGGAGTTATAAGTCTCACACTATGTGTATGTTCCACTTAGAAATAAGACACTAGCTCACTTTGATGGTAATTATTTTTATTGTGGTATATATGTCTACATTGCCTATCACTACCATTCTGGAAGATATGATGAGCAAATACATGAGATAACCCTTGAGACCTAAGAAGGTTTAGGTACCTAAGACATAACTCTCTTTGTTTTGTAGATATGCTTGAAATCCCAAGTTAGAAAGCAAAAAATATCTTAATAGTGGATATTCAAAGCATATAACAGGAGAAAGGAAGTTCTTCACACAATTGGAGAAAATAAAAGCACTTGAAAATGTGTCTTTTGGAGACAATGGAAAGGCCAAAATTATTGGCATAGTTAAAGTTGGTAAGGATGTTAATTCACTTATCCTTGATAAAGTACTACTTATTGATGGACTTAAACATAATTTGCTAAGTGTAAGTCAGTTGTATGACAAAGGCATTAGAGTTATGTTTGAACTACAAACATGTTATGTGTCAAGGATGAATGACAACAAAATTTTGTTTATTGGTAAAGGAATTCAAAATATTTATGTCATTGATTTAAATTCTTTCATTAATCATAATGCAAAATGTCTAGTCTCTATAGTGGATGAAGGTAAAACTTGACATAGGAGGCTAGGACATGCTAGCATGGAACTCCTCAATACACTGAAAAGAAAAAACTTGGTTGAAGGTTTACCCTAAATTAAGTTCACAAAGGAAGGAGTTTATGAAGCATATCAAAAAGGAAAACAAGTCAAATCTTCATTCAAAGCTAAGAACAAGGTAAGTTCTTCTAGACCTTTGCAATTGCTTCACATGGATCTATTTGGACCCACTAGAGGATCTAGCTTGGGAGGCAAATATTATGCATTTGTCCTAGTAGATGATTACTCTAGATATACTTGAGTATTATTACTCCCTCATAAGGACTTTTGTTTTAATGCTTTTAAGACCTTTGCTAAGAGAATTAAAAACTAGAAGGATTTAAAAATCTCTTATACTATAAATGACCATAGAGGAGAGTTTGAGAATGCTAAGTTTCATAGCTTTTATAATAAGTATAGTATCTCACACACCTTCTCAACTCCTATAACACCACAACAGAATGGTATGGTAGAAAGGAAGAATAGACTCTTTGAGAAATGGCTAGAACCATGTTAAATGAGTATAATCTTCATAAGTAATTTGGGGCTAAAGTTGTAAACACTTCATGCTATGTCTTAAATAGAGTCTTAGTGAGACCCTTATTAAAGAAAACTCCTTATGAGTTATGGAATAATAGGAAGCCTAAGATTGCATAATTTAGAGTCTTTGATTACAAGTGTTTTATTCTAAACACTAACGACAACCTTAGTAAATTTGACTCCAATATGATGAAGGAATTTTCCTTGGATACGCTATTACTAGCAAAGGGTGTAGAGTCTTTAATAAGATAACACTTATTGTAGAGGAGTCTATGCATGTTGTATTTAATGAATCTAACCCACTTCTTTAAGATAAGAAGAAGATGTTGATGATCTTGCAGGTTCTATGAGTGAGCTAAACATTAAAAGAGAAGGAAAGAATGTGGATAAGCCATAAGACAAAAAGAGAGAAGGAAATACAAATCCACCTTTTCCTACCCCAAATGAAGAGCAAACTCAGCTAGAAAGGGACTGGGTTTTCAGGAAACAAGAAATCTCATCATTAGTGATCCATCAAGTCGAGTAACAACTAGATCATCTTTTAGAAATGCATATACCAATCTTGTTTTTGTATCCCTCGTAGAGCCTAATACCATAAATGAGGTCATTAAAGATGAACATTAGGTACTTGCTATCAAGATGAACTCAATCAATTTAAGAGGAACAAAGTGTGGACTTTAGTTCTTATAGCTCATAATCATTCCATTATTGGTACCCAATAGGTCTTTAGAAATAAACTTGAGCATGGAATTATTGTTGGAAATAAGGCTCAATTAGTAGCCAAAGTCTATAACGAAAATGAGGAAATTAAATTTGATAAGACCTTTTCACCAGTAGCCAGACTTGAAGCTATTAGGATTTTGCTTACATTTGCATCTCACATGAATTTTGAGTTATATCAAATGGATGTCAAAAGTGCTTTTCTGAATGGCTATATTGATAAGGAAGTATATGTTGAAAAATCCCTTGGTTTTGAAAGCCATTGCTTTCTTAACTATGTTCAAACTCACCAAAGCCCTACATGGTTTGAAGCAAGCTCGAATAGCTTGGTATGAGAGGTTGAACAACTTTCTAATAGAGAAAGGTTTGTCTAAAGGTTTGGTAGACACTTTTTTTTTGGAGAAAAAATGGAGATCTATTGTTAGTGCACATATATGTGAACATTTCTTTAAAGATATTTGGTGTTACTAATGTTTACTTATGTGAACATTTCTTTAAAGATATGAAGAATGAGTTTGAAATGAGCGTAATGGGCGAAATCTAATTCTTCCTCAGGTTACAAATAAAATAAGGAAAGGAAAGAATCTTCATCAACCATGCCAAATATATAAAGGAACTAATTAAAAGGTTTGGCATGGAAAATAGCAAAATGTGAAAAACTCTAATGAGCACCAACATCAAGCTACATGGGTAAACATGGTAATGTGGATCAAAAGCTATATAAAGGTATGATTGGTACTTTACTTTGTCTCACAGTCTCTAGGCCTGATATTATATTCAGTGTAGTTATGTGCTAGATATCAATATAATCCTAAGGAGTCTCATTTGTATGCTGTGAAACACATACTCAAATACCTTGTTAGTACTTCCAACTTAGGACTTTAGTATCTTAAGAGTTCTTCATTTAAATTTAATGCATTTTTTTATGCTGATTTTTCTGGTGTACCTTAGATAAAAAGAGAACTTCAGGCAAAGGTCAATTACTTAGTCAATGCCTAGTGTCTTAGAGTAGCAAAAAGTAAAATTTAGTTACTTTATCAACTGTTGAAGCTGAATATATGGTAGTTGGTCTTTATTGTGCACAAATCCTATGAATGAATCAATAACTTCTTGAATGCAAAGTAATTTTAAATCAAGTCATCATTAAGTATGATAACACTAGTGCCATCAATTTGTTTAAGAATCCCATACAACATTCTAGGAGCAAGCATATAGATATTAAACATCATTTTCTTAGGAATCACAATTATAATGGTAATATTACGTTAGAATTTATTGATACTAACCATCAATTGGTAGATATTGTCACTAAATCTCTTTGTAATGAAAAAATGCTATTCACAAAAGAGAACTTTGTATGATTGATAGGAATACTTTGGTTTAACTTCAACAGTTTATTCTTCTTCACCTTTGTCAATCTATGTATGATTGTTGTTGGTTGATACTTGATTATGTTGCTTAAATTGATTGCCATTAAATTCTTTAGGTTTAATAAGCTAAATATTTTAATTATGTATAATCTTAATCAAAATATCTATATATTAATTGAATTCATGACTATATCATTGAGTTTGATTAATAATATTCATCAACTAAGTTTTCAAAATGGTTGCATGTTTAAAAAATTTGTTTTAAACTTAGTTCTATTTTGAAAAACATGGCCAATGTTTGTTACATATTTCCTAATGATTATTATGTTATTTATAAGTTCCTTATTTTGGTTCTATTGGTGCCCATAATCATTTTGTATTTCCAATAATCCTTGTTCTTCCCCTAATGGCTGTTACAAGTAGCCACCATCATTTGATGAAGAATAGTTACTTGAGCAAGTTAACAGTCATGTCCAACAGTTGTTGAACACTCCTAACGGTCATATTTTTAAACAAGGAACTCATTGAACTTCTATATAAACCCCATTTAACACTAAAGTCGATTTACTTTCTATTTTATTATGCCTTCTCTTCTCTCTTTTTCTCAAACTTTTGCTACTATTAGTTTTTCTGCATATTCTGTTGCATCAAAGCTTAAACACTTCATCAATAACACCTAAACTAGACTCAACCAAGGGGTATAATCAACTAGCTCATAAAAACCCTCAACCTTCCTAGTTTAACTTCAAGATGAAGAGAATTTGGCCTCCATGCTTGGCCAATAGAGGAAATGATATGTAAAACCATCCTTAGCACAACGATCATTTGAGAAATGAAAACCTTTTTTAAAGCCCAACGGGAAAGGAAAAGGTAAAAAATAGAACATATTCCTCCCTTGCTTTAATAATTCCATCTCAAGACTGAAAAAGATAATGATTTTACTCTAAAGCTGCTAAAGAGGCACCTAAGAGGTAGAAAGTTTCTTGAGTAAAGTGATCTTCAATGATATGGCTTGGCAAAAAAAGTGGAAGAGCTTATGGTGGTAATTGGATGGAAGTTGTTTTGTCACATCAAGGAATGCTTTTATCTAGAGCTTACAGTGGAGTTCCACACCATATTGGAAGTTTTAGGCAGTGACTGCCTTGTTTATGCTCAAGAAGGTTTAATGAATTTTAGACTTTTTTTAAAGAAGTACTCTTTAAGGCCTAATGATTTGACAAAGTGATTTTATACTACTATTTCAGGGATAACAAAACCTCTTCATACATTTAAGGTTGAGGTGAAGCAATTCTAGAAATCCATCACAGAAGGCAGGAGCAATTACAATATCACTAACAACAAGGCATCAAAAATTGAAAGTCAAACCTTAAGAATAACTAATCGATTCATCACATAAAATATAAATGTGAGAGTTTAGTCAATTAACAATTACACAATCATTGACCTATTTTATCTTTGTTGCATGAAGAACAAATAAAAGATCAACACTCCATTATTCTTGATGCAAAGGATAGACAAACAGTGGACAAAGCTAATGAGTTTGTGATGGGTCACTACATCACAACAATTGCCAAGTATGTGAAAGCCATTCCCCAAATATAGGATGAGCTGAAAAAGAAAAACATTATGCTGGAGAAGCTGCTGCACAATGAATCTATCGATGAGAAGATGCTTCTCAGCATATGAAGATCTTACAATTAAGAGAGTACCAGAGGAAGGAGAGACTCCTCAACATGAAGTGAAAAATAAGGACATTGAGGAAGTAATAAGAACGGGGGTTGTAGCAGTGGAAGGGATTAGAACAAATGCTCTTGTTTCTGAAACATCTAGTCCATCTCTCACTATCTTTGAGAGAAAGTTTCTTGAGAAACTGGAGACCATTTCTAGTATAGTCCAAAGGATTGAATCTTTTATGATCTCCCTACATCAGAAAGTGCAAAAACTTCAAAGGGATATGAAGGACATTAACCAAACTTTGGATTGGAAAGTGGAAGGGTTAAACTTACAATTAGGGACTCCAAGTACTCTAACTAAGTCAGATGCAATGGATGAGCCCAAGGACAAACCTTAAAACAATCCTTAGAACTCGTAGCTCAAACCAATTTCCCTGCTCCCTCATATTGCATATTTACTTTATTTCATTTCTTTTGTCTTTGTTTTCTTTCTTAAAAATAGTTGATGTAATGGACAATAGTTTTAACACTATAAAATGTTAACTCTTTCATTTATATTGTTATTTGATTCCATTTCCTTGGCTATTACTATTCTTGTCTGTTTCTTTTTTATAATGACAAAGGGGGAAGAGGTAAAGGAGAAGCTAATACCAATGAAGGAGAAGGATGATATACCAAAGGTAAATGAAAAAGGTAAAGGAAAAGGTAAATATATGTGTAAACAAGAAGAAATGATAAAGAAAGGAAAATAAAAAATATGATATGTAAGAGGTATATGTGTATGGTAAAGAATGAGAAGTAATAAAGTATGTGCATGGTAATGACTTGGTATACAAAGGAGAGAATATATGTGAACTTATCATGGAAAAGAACTTGATATGAGTAATAGTTGTAATAATGCATATAATATGAAATTAAGGGGGAGTAACATGAACATATTATTATAACTTATGCACTTAGTGGTAAATCAAATTGTTTGATATTTTGATATACTTAAGGACGTGTTAGAATCTGATTTACACCATTATATGATGTATATTTTTCATTTTTGCAAGTTTGATTGGCTTTGATAGATTATTTGTCATCATAAAAAAGGGAGAGGATATTGAACCTAGCTTAGGGAGAATAATGAACCTAGCTTGTTTTGATGATTACAAACACATGAAAAAGCTAACTTTTGTCCAAGTTGTTTGTGTAAAATCTTACAGGTACATCTATTTATTGAACATAGATATTTAAAGATAGTTATGGTGAAAACTCTAAGTATTTAAATCCAATGGATGTTGTCATATTTCAATAAGTGTTGTGACTCCAACAATAGGTGTTGAAGGATCTCAACAAGCATTGAAATGACACCTAAGTATGAGTAAAGTCTTCTGAACCTCTCAACTAGCTTTTTCTGAAGCATAACAGAGATTGGATGACTCAATCACTTGAGCTATGTAAGTTGATCTTTGCAATGGGTGTGGCTCTTGATATCTCAATAGGTGTTGGACTTTCATAATAGGTGTTAGACTAAGTGACTTGATTTGAGCAAAATTCTCAAGATCTTGACACGTGCATTAGATTTTACCAATGGACATTGGAGAAGTTCCTGGACCAAGCTAAGATTTCTGGACCCCGTAATAAGACACTTTAAAAAATGTAATAGGCATTGAGATTATTTTCAATAGGGATTGGAAGTAATGTTGAAAATCTTGAGAAATGGAGCATCAAGTTCACATCCTCCTAGATATTTGCAATAGGCATTATTCATATCTCAATAAGGGTTGAAGCTGAATTCCAACAGGCATTTTAGAATTGCTAATAGCCATTGAAGAGTTTATGAATAAATAATTGAGAAAGTCAGAAGAGGAGCATTTAGCCAAATTTCTCTCTAACAACCAGTTTCAATAGGCATTTCGATGGTACCAATGATCGTTGAAGTTGTATTTTGTTTGAAAATCACTTGATTGATGACTAAGGTTTAGTATCTACTCTTGTGACATGAAATGACAACCTTCTTTCTAATGTTTATTTTTGTGTCTTTGCCTATAAGGGACCCTTTCATAATAAAAACAAAAAAGAGAAAATTTTCAAAAAATGAGTACTTTTATAGTGAAAGCTATCATTAAATAAAAGGGGTGAAACAAAAGTGAACTAGCTTACAACATAATATATTTGTCCAAGCTTGTAAGAGCTATCTTTAAAAAAAAAAAAAAAAAAGAGTGTGAAGAACAAGCTTTTAGACTTTCTCTGAAAACTCTCAGCCAAATCAAACATACCTTGTAAATGAATTCTGAATTGTTCATTGCTTAAGTGAGGGAGCTTGTCTCAACTTTCTAAGTTGTAATTTCATTTGAGAAAACCTATGGTTAGGAGATCTAAAACCACACTGTGAAGGTTTAAGGTGGTACCTGCAAACTACTTTGGGAAACGATATTAGAATCACCCATAACTCTACTTGTAATGGCTTAACAGTGCCCAAAAACTACTATTGTAAAGGTAGTTGGTTACATATATAAGTAATCTAGATAGTGAAAAGCTTTAGGGACAATACTAAAGGATAAGACATAAGCAGGTTATGTCGAATCTTTATAAATTGGTTGTCTTGATTCTTCATTATTTATGCACTTGTTCTTATTTTTTTTATTACTTGCCATTGCCCTATTCAGCCCCCCTTCTAAGGCACCAAGGGACAATAAGGAGAAGTTAGACTCCATGTGCAATGACTATATTCATTTACAAATCATGGTATTCATGTCCAAAAATACATATGTATAAAGGTTTATTCATTATACATACCCAATCTAACATGTGTTTAATGTACATATATCTTAACTAATGTTCAAGGCTAGTGACAATAAATTGGTTCCTATCTAGATGTATGTACATGACACAAGGAGAGAGAGAGAGTTGGAATTCAGCCGACGATTTGTGGTCCACATGTCTCTATGTAAAACATTATGCACCAAAGTATCCAAACCCTATGCTTTAGTATCTAAAAAATATAATAGCTATTTGGTAAGTCGCGACTCAATGAAATAATAATCAAATTCTTATGGCACAACCAACAATCAAATATCATCAGGGTACATTACAAGTGTAAGAATTGACTATGCAAGTGCAACTGCAATAGATTGATTTTTGTCTTGACCTTGAAAGGAAAACATTACTCTCGAGAATTCATGTGATTCAAATGACATTTGATTTTGTTGGTCAACATATAACAAGTGAATCATTTAAACAATAACATGTGCCCATAGGACATATTGGTCCCTTTTCTAAGTGATTTGCAAGTGTTTGACAAACTGGTCATAACATCTTTTTAGTTCCATATGTAAGTGTTCATTCATAATGGTATACCGAGTATTCATTAAGAGCATACTCACTTGACTTGTATTTACATGTAAAATGTAACAATTCAATCACAAATACATGTAATAGAACATAATCGTATCATAAAATTATCACACATACACATTAGAATCTAATTATGATTTTTGCACACCTTTTGATATGACCAACCTTTATGGTTGGTTTGGTTCTCTTTTTAGGGCTTCCTCAAAGTGTTGAGATCCTAAAATTTGATACATACATGGTTATAAGTATTTCACAATGATTATGAATGCTTGGTATGCAACTATGGCATGATTCATGCATGTGGACCTAGTGTTTATGCATGTTTTCTTTATATGGCAGCCTGACCATGCAACACTCTCACAATAATAACTCTAGATATACTTATTCAAATGACTTGATTCTCTCTTTAAAACAAACAAGACACATAAGGATATAACACAATAAAATTTCAAGTCAATATAAGACATAAGAAAATGTGGTGAATTTTTGAACTTTTCTCTATTTCAAAGTCATCTCAGTCTGAGTAAGTCTTAGATTCTTAGGTGTTGAAACTAGGATAATCAATCCTAGGTTTATAACCTCTTTTGATCTTGACAAAGTAGATTGATCATCACTAATATTTTAAATAAGTGTTGTTCTTGCAGAATTGAATCAATCTCTCAAGAAGAATTGAAGAAGTTGATGAACTCCAAAATGACATGTAAATCGCGACTGCAATCTAGGATTCGCGACCGCGACTCATGTTAAGACATGATGAAAATCAAGCAGGCGAAATCGCAAAGCCATTCTCGGCTGTGATGCTTGGAAAGAAAAAAGTCAGATTGACACAGATGAATTCACGGTGGAAGTCTCATCTAAATCGCGACCGT
>CATIWR010045739.1:0-11205 GCA_949677035.1 Omphalea diandra
TTTATATAAGGGATTTATCTTTTATAAGATAAGTGTCTTCTATGCGAAGGACAGATATCCTTTTCAAAAGCGTTCAAGAGCGTCATTAATTTGTAAGAATATAAACTTACAAGTTGGGCTGCTAATTAGAGTCAAATATATTAAAAGAAAAAAATTATAAGACTAATAGCTTGATAGATGAATATCTATTTGGAAACTTAAATCCCCATCCATATTGAGTTGTTTCTGTGCCCAAAAAAAAAAAAAAGATGCTCCAGTCCAATACCAACAAGCTATTTCTCAATGAGATATTGAAGAAATCGTCTGCAAAAAAGACAATTAATAAATGATGAGGTAATAAACTAATTAAAATTATTATTATTATTATTTATCTGGTTTTTATAATCCTAATCCTGGTGAGTGCTGGCGGAAGGATGGGAGGTCGTAGTCGCCATTGCTTACTTGAGAAGATAGGGAAGGTAGCAAGTAAACAAGGGAAAATTGAAGGGAAAGAAATTAATAGGAGCAACTAGAAGAAGAAGGCAGTGGCAGCTGTTTGAAAATTATGAATTGTCCATAAATGCAACTTTGAAAATTTGTGCATTTATTAATAAACAAAAGGATCACGTCAATCACATTATAACGTACTCATTTCGTCTCAAAGTTTTAATTTACTTTATTTTTACATATATATTAAAAAATATAAATAATATAAAAAGAAAAATTGTGGAAATTGAGACTACTTTAGTACGGAAGGGGATGTATTATATAGCCCAGCAAAACAATATGCATATTAAGATAATTTAAAAGTGTAAAAAATTATAAGAGCATAGAAAAATTATTATTATTATTATATTCATAATTATTTATATTTAAATACTACTTATTTTTTATTAAAGATCTATTTAATTTATTAGTAGCAATCAATAGAATTATTATTATATTCATAATTATTTATATTTAAATACTATTTATTTTTTAATAAAGAACTATTTAATTTATTAGCAGCAATCAATAGTGAGCAATTAATAATGAATAATAAATAATTAATGATTAATTATGAATAATTAATAATTATAAAGTGTTTGATAATTTGTATGTTAAGATATGATTATATTAAAAGATAACCAACAAATTATTATTTTTATATTTTAATTGATTTATATAAAATATGAATTTGTACAATAATAAATATAAGATTAATATTAAAATTCAATTTCAGTACTTCCAAATTTCAAACTTTTTTTTTTTTTTTTCAAAGGTTCATTCTTAAGTAAAATACTTTAGCTTATTATATGGGCGACCGACAAAAGAGGCGTGCGACCTCTCACAGCTTATTGGAGATTTTCCTCTGCTGCTATTTTTCGTCAATATTGGTTTTTAGTGAAAGGTATCGGCATCTAAATCTCTGACATATTAAAACTTCAAATTATCGCAAATTATAAGAAAAAACTAAGAAAGAGTCAGTTGTATTTAGTGAAAGGTATCGGCTTCTAGAAAATAACAGTTAGTAGTTAAATGTTAACGTGGCTAACTCTCAAAACTGAAAAGCCATATCTGCTTATTACAATTAGAATTCTCAACTTCAAATTTCAATATTGGCTAACAACAGAGTTTCCAACCTTTAGTCTAACGTTAACTGTTCATCTAAATTAACAGTTATACACGCTATATTTAACACGATTAGTTTGCACATGATTTAAATAATTATTAGTCATATAAATTAGTTATTTTTTAATTTTAATTTTATATTTATATAAATAAAGAGAATAAATTGTGCAAAATTATAAACAATTAAAATGCTTTAAAATATATATAAAATAAATTTTTAACAAATATGATTTTTTATTAATAAGTGAATGAAAAGTAAATTTAAGATAAAATCATTAAAAATCAAAATTAAAAACTAAATTAGAGATAAAAATAAAAAAAGTTAGCCATTTGAGAAAAAATAATACTATTAGAGTTCAAACTAACAATTACATAAGATTTAATCTAACATTATATATATATATATATATAATTTAACATTATAAATTATAAATTGAAATTATCTATAATACACATAAATTGACTTTATAAAATGAAAATTTACAATTTGACAACGTTAGATGGTTTTCAATCTCATTTTTAATTAGTGTTTCTTTATTTTCTATTGAATCTTTCAATTAGTATTCTTTTATTTTCTGTTAAATCTCCCTATAAAATTACTTACATTCTTTATTAAATAAAAAATTCAAGTAAAAATAAAAATATTATTTTTATTTGAAATTAACTATTATAATTTTTCTTTTTATCTAGTGCTATATTTTATCTTAAAATATTAATTGAGATTTTAACATGAAAAATTTCATCAAAGACAACTAAAAAAATCTTAAAATATTAATTGAAATTTGAACCTGAAAAATTTCATCATAGACAACTAAAAAAATGTAAAATATAATAGTTCATACTATGTCAAGTATAAGATAAAATACAAAATGTATAAAAAATTGAATACCTAACAATTATGAATCTTTTATTTTGTTCTCAACTTTATTAAAGGAGACGAAGTTATAAAATATGACTTCTTTAAAAACCGACGATATACTTTTCTTTAATAATTGTGAAAGGAGTAAAATATAATTCTATTTTTTTAATTCACATTAATAAATATTATATTAACACTTTTTACTTCACCATTAGAAATAGGTTTCACTAGGTTAACAAAGATCAGTCCATTAGAAATAGGTTTCACTAGGTTAACAAAGCTCAGTTGAATTGAGTCTTTGCAAAGGTTCAGTCCATTTTAGTTGTTACCCAAAGATCACCATATCCCTTGAAGATAAACATATTTTGAAAGCTATGACCTTACAAATCAGGACCTATAACTACAAAATGCTAGAGGGATCTATCCCAATAGCCCTCATATACAAAATCCATTATAAAGCCATGATGACAACTTTTGCTTCCAAACATAGGTTTCACTCCCAAAATGGAGAACACTTCTTTTACAAACAGATCTCACCATATCAAACTCTGTCATCCCAAAATTCATCCAATGGAAGGATATATCATTACCTGAGGAATGGATCTTAGAAGAGGTTGTACATCTTGAAATTCCAAAACCTATAGAGCCAAACACTAGGTTAACAACCATCACCCAATACCAGGATTGAAAAGTGAAGTTGATGTTTGACAGACCATCAACCAGTACTAAGTACTATTAGGAGAGATCTACCTCTAATACCACAGATATAGGAAGAGTCCTTAAACTCCCTTCCATTATTTATGCCCCTTATATAAATATACCTCATAGGTATTCTACATCAAATCTACCCAACTCCTCACTCCAAACGATAGATTACCATACAAATGTCCCTCACCTGGTTTATACAGAGGATAGACCAACTACAAACCAAAATGAGGAACAAAAGGATCTTGTACCTTCACCTTCGCTTCCTACTTCTTCAGCCATAACCCAAAATATAAACAATAAAGTTTCTGTTTTGAAAAAAGAGTTTGAATTAAACAAAAAATATCTACATGAAGATTTTTATGTTCCTTACACACTACAAGAAATTCAGTTTATTATGACAAAAATTTTTGTGATGAGATCAATATTATCACAATATATGGTCTTGTTGTGACAAAATTAATATTTCTCACAATTCTTGCAAAAATTGATTAACTTGTGACAAAATTAAAAGTTGACAAATGTTTTTGTCACAATAAACGAACATAAAGGAAATATAATGACAAAAAATTTTTCATCACAAAAATTATGGCACTAATTTTTTAGCGTTTATGAAATTATAAATGATAAGAAATTGATTTTATTATAATAGTTATTTCGTCACTATATTTAACTAATCAATAAATTAGTATACAATTTTTTAGTTATAATAAATAATTATTTATTGTGACAAAATCTTGTCACAATATATAAGAATAGAAAGACAAAATTTTATGTAAAACCTATTTTCTTTAAAATTTTGACATTAAAAGTAAAACTATATATAATGAGAAAGTAATTTTAGCATAAGAATACTTTTGTCACTATATTTAATTATTAAGATATCATTATAAAATTATTTTCCCACAATAAATAATTTTTTTTCAAAATAACTTGTCATAAGAAATAAAAATATATTTAGATGTCAAATTTTGATATATCAATTTCATTTTTTATAACATTAACTATTAAAATTAAATCACAAATTAAATATATAAAATTACTTTTAACATAAAAATTTATATATTCTTAAAAATGACAAATAATATAATAAAATATATATCTAATAAATTTTTAATGCTAAATTAATTTTTTATGATATAAAAATAAATTATTGATATTGTTACTATTTAAAGGTGATGTTTTGAATTTTTATCAAACTTTAAATTGTAAATTAATCAATACTATATTTCATTTCTGGATTTATAATTGAACAAATTGTAATTATTATTTTGAGTTTGATTACAATAGCTTAATATTTCATATTTTTATTTTATTACTTTTTTTTAGTAATATAATTATTGATACAAGAGTCAATGAGCATGTTAAAAACTATAATACGATGAAATTAAATGATTTAAAGTCCACATTATGATAATCAATTGAGTTTGAGAAAGATATGAGTAGTCATATTTCAAAACTCTATAGTTAAACGTGCTAACTATGAAAAAATTTAAAGATGAATGATCACTAGGCAATTAAACGAGATGCCCAGTGAGCAATTAAATGTGTTGACTATGAAAATTATCATCATATATATATTAAAACAAGGTCGGTTTAATATGGTGACAAATGACAAATCAATTTTATCACGATAAATTTATAGTGAAAAATTTAATATATATTGTGATAAATTATTTTCTAATAAGATACTAAATTTCTTGTAGTGATAATGCAACCAAGAAAAATTGGTTTTTCAAACACTTTTTAGAAGAAAGAAATGAGATTGAAGAAAAATATTTTGATTTTGTCATTCAACACAGAGTACATATCTTGTTCTTTGACTGGTTTGAAATTTATGCCTCTCAAAATGGGATTGAATATGTTTATTCCAAAACCATCAACCCTATCACCTATAGGAACAAATTGCCTGAATGGTAGGTAAATGGAAAAACTATTAAATCTGAGCACCCTCCTACTAGAGCCATTATCTTTTTCCCATGGTGATTTACAAATTGAAGCCTCTTCATACAAACTTGTCTAAAAGGAGACTACAAACATCAAAAATATAGTCTTACAAAAAAACTTCACCAATGTCAATCTCGAAACCATAGGAAAACAACTGACTAGGATAGAAGTCCATATCCAAAAATCTAATGAGGTTAAACCATTTCAAACCTTACTAGGTTTCCAAACTCAGTCAACAACATATTCAAGAAAATATAACTGAATTCATAAAAGCTATCAAATATCATATGAGCAGAATTAAGGTATCTGAGTCATCCAAAATAAGGGTGCAAGAATCACCATAATCCAAAATCATTGGTACCATTAATTAAAGTTCCATACATAGTTTAGATGAGGAAGCATTCCAACAAGAAAATCCCCAGATGAACAACTTAAGTTGACAAGTAGATTTTCCAAAACCCACAACAACAGACCTACATACTAAAAACCAACCTAGTATCTTGAGTCAATCCAAATACAATGCCTCTTCCATTTACGAATGGAACATAGATGGTATGTTTGAAAACAACATCCTTAGCCTCCTACAACAAATGACAATGGAGACTAATGCTTATAAAACCCAAATTAGGACTCCAGCTAGAGCCATAACAGAACTCCTAATAGCAGGATTTTCTGGCCAGCTAAAAGGTTAGTGCAACTATCACCTTACCCCGACATAACATCTAGAAATCCTAAACTTTTATACAAATCCATGAGGATGGAACTCCTGTAATTGACCAATATGGACAAAACATACAGGAGTTTGTCTCAACATTGATCCTCACTATATCTCTACACTTCATAGGAGATCTTTCACACCTTAATGATAAAATACAAAATTACTCAGCAACCTTAAGTGTAACAAACTTAGTGATTTCCAAAATTACAAAACCACCTTCCTCACAAGAGTCATGGTTAGAGAGGATTCAAACCAACCTTTCTAAAAAGAAAAGTTTATTAGAGCATCTTTTGGTAACTAAATACCTTATGACCAATTGCCTTATGGGTTCTAATTAGCCAAACTTAAAAATAAAGACTCAAGATCTATCAAAATTTGAAGCTCCAAAAACATTTTAAATAGGAGATGAGAAGAAAGTTGTGAGAAGAAATCCTACAAAGATAGGTATTCCAAAAAATCTAGGTCCTATTACAAAAAAAAAAAAATTCTAAAGCTAGAGAAGAACCATATTACAAAAAATCTTCTCACAAAAGGACTAGAAAACCTTACAAAAAACCTCCAACCATAAGTTTCAGAACTCTTTTAAGGACATAATCTACTCAAACTATGGTAAGAAAGGTCACACTTCAAACTACTATAGATTTAGTAGAAAACTGCAAGACTTACAATTAGAAGAAGAAACCATCAACAAGATTGAAGCTCTCTTTATTAATACCTCAGAATCAGAAGAATTTGACTCTTCTGAAAACTTTTACAAGTTGATGAACTAGCCACTTCATCTAGTACCAACTCCTAAAACTGAGCCAGAAGACAAACCCATTAATATGCTGACAAAAGACCAAAAGCTCCTCCTTAAAGCTGATAAGCACATAAATGATTCTAAATTACAAAAGGAATACCTTGACAAACTTTTAAAGTCTTTAGAAGAAAATTTTGAGCCAAAACTTTCAATCCTTCCCTCTACCAGTTCCAATACCTATGATCTTACAAATATCCTTAATAACGGAAAGTAAAAAACCAAAACAACCCCTATAACTCTCCAAAGCTTATAATCTGAGATCAAAACCATCAAAATTGAGCTCAAAGAGCTTAAAAAAACAAAAAAAAAAGGATTTTGAGCCCATACAAAACCTTTTACAAAATGATTTTATCTGAACAAGAAGAAGAATCTCAAGAGCCTCACCTAGGAAACCTAAAAAAGGTCCAGAAGATTTCCTTTGTGTCCTTAAGGAAATCACCTCTAAAAAATATCTTATCCACATTGCAATAGCCCTCTCTAAAGCTTGGTTTGATACAAAAACCGATTTAAGCTGCATCAAAACTAGAATTGTTCCAGATATGTTTCATAAGCATATAAAAAAAACTTTTAGCAGTTAATGATTCCAAAATTAAAATCACTAGGAAAGTTGATGCCTCCATCATTAATGGGAACATTGTCATTATAACTTCTTTTGTTCTAGTTAACAATATGCACCACTCCATTATCTTAGGGACACCCTTCATACATGTCATAACGTCATACAAAGTCGGCCTTAACCACATCTTCTTAAAAGTCAAAAGTACAAAGCTCAATTTCCTTTCATTGAAAACCTAAAAATGAGGAACCTTGACCTAATAAGAGCATATTATGTTTATAATCTTCAAATTAATGCCCTTATTAAAGGAAAACAAACCCAGCTTTTGTACCTAAAGTAGGATATTCCTTTACAAAATGTCAAAAGACAATTATAAAAGAACCAAGTTTAAGAAAAAATTTCATTATTACAAAAAAAAAAATAGAGATGAAATTTATGTTGACCTTTCAAATGCCTTTTGGGATAGGAAACAACATTTAGTTGATTTGCTTTATGAAGACAAATTTGATGACAGATAAATCCTAACTAACGTCAAACCTATCCAAATGAATGCAAAACTAGAACAATTTTACAAAACTGAGATCCAAGATTTAGAATTCAAAGGTCTCATTACAAAGTCTAGATCACATTGGTCTTGTGCAGCTCTTTATGTCAATAAACAATCTGAGATTAAACATGGCACACCTAGACTAGTGATTGATTACAAACCTTTGAACAAAGACCCGAAATGGATCAGGTATCCAATTCCTAGCAAGAAGGACCTACTCTAAAAACTCCATTTTGCTTACATATTTTCAAAATTAGATATGAAATCAAGATTTTAGCAAATATAATTACATCCAAAAGGTAGAAACAAAATCATCTTTACTGTTCTCTCTGGTTAGTATGAGTGGGATGTCATGTCATTCAGTCTTAAAAATGCTCCTTCTAAATTCCAAAGAGTTATGAATGACATTTACAATTACATTTCTCAGTTTTGTATTATATACATTGATGATGTGTTGATCTTTTCAAACTCTATAGAATAACTCTTCAAACATGTCAAGATTTTTCTCTATGTTACTAGGAAGAATGGTATAGTTGTTTCAAAATCCAAAGTATCTTTTTTCCAAACCAGAATTAGATTTCTTGGCCATTACAAAGAGTAGGGAACTATCACTTTAATCATCTTTTTATTTTGCCAATAAGGTTCCTAATAAAATCTTAGACAAGACCCAATTACAAAGGTTTCTAGGCAATCTGAATTATGTTTTATATTTTTATCCTAACATAAATAGATTAACAAGACCACTACATGACAAGCTAAAGAAAACACTTGTACCTTGGACATAACAACACACTAAAGTTGTTTGGAAAATTAAGAAAAAAGGTTTTAGAAATTCTTTATCTTCACGTAGCATATTCTTTAGCCCAAAAAATTGTAGAAACTATTGCTTCAGAACTAGGTTATCGTGGGATCCTAAAGCAGGTTCAGAATAGGGAAGAGAAAATTATACAGTTCACTTCAAGAAGCTAGAATGATTGTCAAATGAATTATTCTATAAACAAAAAAGAAATTCTTTCAATTTTCTATGCCTTACAAAATTGTAAAGTGATCTTTTGAACAAAAAATTTCTTTTCACATTGACTATAAATCTGCAAAAGAGGTTTTACAAAAAGATGTTCAAAACATTGCATCCAAACAAACTTTTACCAAATGGCAAACAATCCTTTCTATTTCGATTTTGATATTGAATAGATTAAAGAAGACACAAACTAGGTGCCAGATTTTCTAACTCGAGAATTTCTTCAAAACAGGCCTTAATGCCTCCAAAAAAGTCCAAAGCCAAAGACCAGGGCAAAGCCCTAATACAAAACCTTACAACACCTACCTCGGCCTAACCTATCAAATCTTAGATAAATATGATCCAGGAAGATGAGCAAAATGAGGAACAGGCCTCACAACAACAATTACAAGTTTAAAAGTGGGTTGAATCTGTAGCCTACTCTTCAAAAATTCTTTTTGCCTACAAAATCTCTTACAGGCTCACATGCCTAAGAAGGTAAAATCTCTAAAACTACTTCTACAAAACCAGAGGCAAGTTCTTCCTCTAAAAAAAACCTTATCTCAAAACTTGATTTCTACAAAACCAAAGGTCAAACTTCTGTTTCATCTAAAAAATGTTTACAAAAGGATTCTTCTCCAAATTCTTTACAAATTGTTTTTATCACAAACAAAACTTACAAAATTAGAATATTTGATTAAAAGCATTTTCAAAATATTCTGAGTATGGAAGAAGATTTTATGCATACAGATTCTTCCATAGCTGTAACAAATATTTTTCCAAAAGGATTGTTTTCAAATCCTGGGACTTGAGTAAAAATCAATCTTACTATATTGTGATCTTTAAAGTCACTGGCTCAGTCAAATTCAAACACTTTTGCCTAGATAAAACTCATCCAGAACCAGCCTATTCTACTTACACCATACAAAAAATCATCTACCCTTCTGATTAGGGAAAGGACTTATCCTCCTTAAAACCTTTGCCAATCAATTTCCAAATGCAAGTAAACCACTGCCAAACCTATTCTTATTGGGATTATCAACAGGCATACTTTAATACTTTTCTTTTACAAAACACCAAACGAGGCCATTCATGGCTTATATACATTGATACAAAAATCAAAACTACAAAAATTCCTTACTAGTACATCCAATGGTGGAATTACTTTAGAGCAGTCCCCTAATTACTAACTCCAAATGTCCATACATGGTCCCTTAGTTACTAACTCCAAAAGTCCATACATGTTTTGAACTATTCAAGGAACACTGCAAACCCTCAAATTTTGAAAAGAGATTTTCCCCACTATTACTTTTCTATTCAAAGCTCTTCTTGCCATGGGTATGCACTTGGTATTTTGATTACAATTAGTAAGAAACCATGATAATCCTAGTCAGAAAGTTCAAAGTAAAATGGTAGGACTCTATCCAAAATCGAATTTCCAAAAAAGTTGTCTTACAATGGTTGGAAAATAATTTAGGCTCTTCCTCTAAACCACGGGCCAAAAATCTAACCTTCTTGGCTCAAAAATCTCATGTCTAGGCCCTCTTAGCCTCAGCAAAATCTCAAGAGAACTATTTCTCCATAATGAGACAACTCCTTAAAAGCAATTCTACAAACTCACAGGCGACATTTATAAATGAGTCAGACTTAGAAGAGTCAATAATAGATCTTGGTGATGACAATGAAGATGACTGCTTCAATATCCTTCCACCTGTAAAATAAAATAAAAAAGTCTAAAAAAAATTTAAGTAGGACAATAGAAATTGTATTGTTCTTCCTGCATATTTTCATACTTCACTTTTTTTTTTTCTCTCCATGCTTCACTATATATATATATATATCATTTAAAAATATATAAACATCTTTATCCATTATTTCAATTATTTTAAATAATCATAAATTTCAAAGTTTGAACTAATAATTAGTTTTATAAAAAAATATTATCCATTGAATTAAAATTCATAACTTCATATTATTATTATCAATTTCAAAAGTTCTAAATAGTTTTATGTTCAAAAATTTTTTTCTCTAATTATCCACTTTTATATATAGTATAGATATAGTATATAGATATAGATATTTTAATTTTAAATATTTTAAAAATAAAATAACACTAACTTAAAAATATAAATATTTTTGTCCATTATTTCAGTTATTCTAAATAACCATAAATTTCAAAGTTTAAACTAATAATTCATTTGATAAAGAAATATTATCTAACTAAAATTTATAACTTAAAGTTATTGTTATCAATTTTAAAAAAAAAATCCTATATATTTTTATGTCCAAAAAAGTTTTCCTTAATCACTTATATATATATATATATATATATATATATATATATATATATATATATATATATATATATTATAAATTAAAATTTATATCTTAAAGTGATTATTATCAATTTAAATTGTTCTATATATTTTTATGTCTAAATTTTTTTCTCTAGTTAGCCACTTTTGTGTAGTGTGTAGATATAGTAAA
>CATIWR010045756.1:0-11068 GCA_949677035.1 Omphalea diandra
ATTTTTTCTTCTGTTTTATATGTGAAGCAGATTACAAAATGCGAAACCAAACCATACTTCTAACTACTCTTTTCTTTTCTTTTTTTAACAATTTATAAAATGCCATAAACAATATTCCCATTCCATAATAAATTTTATATATACATATGTATCTGAAAAATCATCGCTTATATTTACATTTCTCTTGTAAAAAGCATATAATGTAATATCCCATAAGTTTTGAATTACTATTAAGTATTTTATTAAAAAAAATCATATTCATTATATAGTGATTAAAAGCAATATTTAATTTTAAAACACTTTGGATAAAAAATAGAGATAATACTATTTTAATTTTTTGAAAAAAAAAAACACTTGCATCTCATGAGTGTCTCTTTTTAGAATACTTTTAATATAGACTGAATTTATCATATAAGATAGTGAATTATTCAATCATAATAAAAAATTGTTATCTAATTTTTTATTTTATTAATGATATTTTATAATTTTCATAAATTTATATTAATATGTAAATTTTTTATATTAAATGATTCATCTATCTTATATGATAAACTCGGTTTATAAAAAAAATTTCTCCCTCTTCCTTGCATTTGCTCTTATCATATTGCTTTTATCATAGCTCATTTCTTCTTTAACGCTTACACATGTGAACATATAAATATTCAGATATTTAATGAATGATTAAAATCAGTGATCCCTTTAATGCTGACACATGTCAACGTATAACTAAGCTTAGCCAAATATTGTTGGTGTTGCCATTATTGCTGTAAGTCTACTCTTTTATCCAATTTCATTCAATATAATTATATTTCTTGAATCATTGTCCATTGAATATTTTGCAAGGCTTTTCATTTTAACTCCAAATAATGATTTCATTTGTCAAGTGACCATGTTTTACTAATTTAAGTTTTACTATGGTTGTTTATATTAATGTCAATATTTTTAAAATCAAATTGGAGAATGAATTACCGATTTTTCAATTCGACAGACTTAATCAATTTAATTCAATTAATTTATTTTAAAATTTTTTTAATATATATATATAATATTTAAGAATATTTTAAAAAATAAAAAAGTGTAATATGATAAATAATAAAAATATTTTTAATATTTAAACTTGAAGTAAAATAGTATAAGTTTAGAAAATTTTAAATTTTGAATCAATTTGTTTCGATTTTTAATTTTGAATTGAGTTTTCTTATTTTGATTGATTTTTTTAGTTTTAATCAAATTTTCTGACCAATTTTAAATACTAAACTGAACTAAATCATTAATCAAATTTTCATTTTACTGATTTGACCTAACAATCCAGTTTGATTGTAAAAATATTTATTAATATTATTATTACTTGACCTTTAAATGGAAGGAATAAACCTAAACTTACATTGAGGAAAATAATTTAAAAAGACTTAAAAACATTGAAGAAAATAATTAAAAAGACTTAAAAACCTTACATCTTTCCGAAAATGTGGCCCAAGATCACTAAAAAAGAAAAAAAAAAAAAAAGAATTCATATAGCTAACCTTAATTAACTCAAGATTAAAACTTATTTGCATTGAGTTGTATTATTATTTGACCCTTTCTTTATTTTACTACCTTAACCAGCATTAGAAAAATATTAATTTTATCTTATTAATCAATATTATGATTACTATTTAACATATTAATTTTATCTCATTAATCAATATTATGATTACTATTTGATAATTTTATTTGCCTCATTGACTTATGAAGTCTACTTGAGCTCTAAAATTAATATTGACAATGAGCCCATGAATAATTTCTTTTATTTAAACATCAGTAATTTCAATAATTCTATAATTTAACTTTAAAAAAGTTTTGGTCTTATGTTGACATTTCTGTTTAAAATCCTACAGCTTTAGATTATTTTTCTTTTCTTTCCATGTTAGCTAAAATTATTGAAATCATTAGATTGATTGTATTATTTGGGTAGAAAAATTTTTATCTTTTTTTTTAGTTGATTGAGGTTGTTGATTTTTTAAAAAAAATGTTTGGACTTAGCCTACGTTTTGAATTATCTGGAGTTAATTTATATTTTAAAGTTCATATGAGTAGTTATTATAATGCGCATGTCAATAAAAATTAATGATGTTAAAGATTAAGCCTAAAATATTATTCTCTCAATTTCATATTAACTGACATTTTTTAATTTTGCACATAAATTAAAAAATATTAATCATACAACATTTTAGGAATAAAATAACTAAATTATCCTTTTATATAAATATTCAAATTAAATGTATTAATTATCTCTTAATAAGGATAAAGATGAAATTGAAAAAAAAAATAATAAAAATCTTATTGATATTTTAAAATGATAAATATTTTGAAATAAATTTTTTTTAAAATGTCAATTAATATGAAATGAAAGGGGTAATATATATATATATATATATATATATAGAGAGAGAGAGAGAGAGAGAGAGAGTAAAAATTCAAAATCATATAATATTTTTTCGTAATTGTCTTTTACTAGTGGTCTACAGGGTATACTCATATGGTATGTGGGCAATCAATGCAGGTCGGTTGATGCAATTAGTTGCCTCAAACTAATGAAGAATGAAAGTTTTGTTGTATTTGATGAAGCTAAAGTTTATAAGGTTTTAATAGAATATATTTTTTTAGATGGTAGGAAAATCATATATTTATCAATTGTTAGATACGCATGACTGTTTTTCTTTGCTTTTTTCAAGTTCCAAACTTCTAGAATTAGGGGTGAGCTTGATCCAATTTGATTGAAGATTTTGAAAAATTTTGGGATCGAATGGAAGTATCGATCTCTCAAAAATCGGGACTAGGATCAATTATTTAAAGGATTAAAATTGAATTGAACCGAAAATTGATCCATTTTGGTCTTTGAATTCTTTATTTTTTTGTTTGATTTTGATTCAATCATAAATTTATTTTTTAAAAAATTTCATAATAATAATTATTTTAATCCATTTTATTTATACAAATTATCCTTTTAAATATTATAGAATATATTATAACATAAAAGTATTTATTTTGAATGCATAAAATTAATAAAAATATAATTTTATAATTATTTATATTAAGTAATATTCAAATGTATAAATATATAATATATTTATAATATTTAATTTCTATATTTTTATTTAAATACATAACATATACATATATTAAATTAATATAAATCTTAAAATTTTATAGATATATATATATAATCGGTTATTCAGTTCGATTCAGTTTCGATCTCATTTCAATCGAGTTTTCAATCTAGTTCTTGAAATAGAATCGAAATTAAACTAATTTTAAATTAATATCAATTTGATTTCTGTTTCGATTCTAGCCTCGATCTTTTTTTATATTTTTAATTTAATATTTATTTTAATCTGCTTTTTAGTTTGATTCAAAAAATTCTGAGTGCCGTACCAACTCCATCTAGAAGTCTATACAAATGTAGTAAATGTAGTACTGTAACTATATCCCACCTTGTACAACATGACATGTCACTATTTATTTGTCATCAAAATTTTTATGTTGATTAAAATTCAACTATGACATTGTTTTAAAATAAATTGATACGGTGATGAATAAGAAAGTGTTATATATATATGATGTATTAGAAATAATTGTACAATTTTTTTTAAGAAAATATCAACTTCATTCAAAAATTTGATAGATTCCATAATTTATAGATATAATGATAATAACAATATATCAAGAAGTATAAAAATATCAAGAAATGAAATTTATATATAATATTTAAAACGAAATAATTGAATACATGAAATTATGACTTAACAGAAAACACACTCAATTCGGTAGTTATTAAAACTACAAATCGTTTTTGATAATTTTTAAATGAATTTGATAGTCTAGATATCATCAATAAATTGAAATTCAACTTAAAAATAAATTTAAAAAATTTAAAAACTCAAAAAAAAATCTCTCAAAAAAATAAAAAAAATTTTATGAAAAAAAAATATAATCCTCAAAATAAAATAAAATAAAAAGCACAAAAATATTAAATTTATATCCATGAAGATACAAAAATATTATATCTAATATTTAAATATATAAATGCAGCTAAATATGAGATAATTTATTTAAAAACATGGACAAACCTTAAAGATCTAAAGAATAAATTAAAATAAACTCAACAGAAAATATATCTCAACTTTATTCAAGAAAATAAAGAATAAAAAATTGAAAGAAATAAGTAAATTTGTAGCTAACAAAATTTATATAATTAAAGAGCTTAAATGAGAGAGAGAAAAAGAGGATAAGCGGCTTTTTTCATTCAAAATACATCTGAAATATTTTTACAGTTAGTTATGCTCTTCAAAAAAATCAAGTTGACAAATAGACTTATTAGTTGCTTATTTTATTGATTAGAGTTCAAATCTTAGGACTAAACCAAAAAGACAAATTCTCTAATCTTTAATTGAATCAAAGAGACTAATGGAAATAAGTGAAACTTATTGTTCTAGTTATAAGATTTCATATAAAAAAACAAAAAAAAAATATATTAAAGTTTTATATAATGTTAGGGCCTATCATTCACTAACTTAAACTTTTGAATTATAAATAATATTATCTGAGATGATTCTGCACTCCAATTCTGTATATTTTGTACTATGATATATGTTATTATTATCAATATTTTTAAAATCGGATCGATAAGTGAATTAATTGATTAACTGATTCGTGATTCAATTGATCTGATTCGTTCAATCAATTTGATTTAATTAATTTAATCATACATAAAATTTTAAAAATATTATTAGAATAACTTTAAAAATTCAAAAAAAAATATTAAAATATATAAATATAATTATAATAATTAGAAATAAAAAATAATATAAAAATCAATTAGAGTCAAATTAAACTAGTTATTAATCTTATTTTTAATTTTTCTCTAAAATGGACCATAGAACAGAAACAAAAAAAAAATATAATATTTAAATCTTATCACAACTAATTAAATATGGGTCTCCATGACTTTGACATATGAGAACAAGGGGGTTTTTTTTTTTTTTTTTCTAGCAATAAATATTTTGTCTAGATGTTTTTCAAAGAATATAATCTTAAATGAGTGGTGTTCGATTGATGAAAAAGAAAGAGAGAAATTTAGATTTTTTAATTACTTTAATAATTAATTAAATACAAATATTATAAATGATTAAATAAATTTATATTAAATATATATATATATATATATATTCTGATACCATTATCTGGCGAGGATCCATGTGGTGGGAAGTGGGATCCTTGAACTTTCCCACTAAAATTAAAAAGATTTTATGCATAGTGATAGAAAAATTAGACCTACTTTGAATAAATATAACTAATAGAGGCCCCACCAATATCAATTATTCATAAGTATACATAATTACTTTTGCTATAAATCTAATCAAAATTTATCCTAGTTAATAAATTTATCTTTGGCATTAAACTACAATAATTTAACTCTATCTTTTTCTTTTTTTTTCCTTATTATTTTTTTGCCTTTAGAAAGTAATCGAAGTAGGTGCATTCTTTATACTCCAACACGTGTTAGTTATTAATATCAATAATTGATGGAATACATACATAGATGGACTATAGAATAAAAATCTATATAATTTTTGAATTCCATCACCCACTAACTGAATTTTTTGAATTGAATATAAGGTTTTCTGATGTTAATTATTATTATTATTATATATAGAAGTGATAATTATTAATTTACTGTAAAAATTTGACTCAATTTGAAATTAAAATTTTTAAAATAATTCGACTTGAAAATGATTTAACTTGAAGCTGATATGATCTAAATTTAATTCAATCTAATTTACTAGTTAACTTATTTAATCTGATTTAAATTATTAAAAATATTTAAAATTAAAATAATATTTTTTATTTTTTAAAAAATAAAATTAGGAGCAATTATATTTGATTTAAAATTTTTAAAAAATAACTTAAATTTTTTATTATATATTAATTCAATGGTCCAAACATGATCTATCTAAAAAAAGGACATTGAGTTAAAATTCATCAATATTTGCGACTCTAATAGTATGTATACACTATTAGAGTGGTAGGTATATACAGATAGACTTGGGAATTTACAAACAAAAGATAGAGCATCTAGTCATTGATTGCTTGCAATAATTTGTCAAGCCATGACAACTCATGATGTACGATTGAAAATGAAGGGCACAGCTAATTGGCTGAGCCAGATAATTACCTTAAATTTCATGCACTATTATCACAGTCATGTGAAAATTGACTTTTAAATAAAATTTAACATATATTGAAAAGATTTTAACTCAATATTCACTATTAGATAGATTAAAGAGTCAATTAAAAAAAAAGATCTTCTTGTCTCAAAATACATTTTGGTATCTTTTATATACCAATCAAGTGCAATTTGATTAATATTCTCATTTAAAACTAGAGATTTCAAATTTGATTTGCCATATTTATGATTCTAACTTATAATGAATACTTTTAATTGGGTGAAAAGTATTAAATTTATATCGACAATGAGGTTTATCAAGACAAATAAATCAAACTCTAATCACATTTAGTCAACGACAAGCATGAACTTCATAATCATTTAGTAAAGAAGTTATTTTTCAAATATTGTTCAATGACAAGTAATAGTTAAAGATGGAATTGGGAAAATGAAATTAATAATTTTTTATGATGAAAATTAATAGTTTTAAATAAAGAAATGCATAATGATTGATTTTATTAAAAGGAATGGTGCCTTCCAGGCTAATGATTAGAATATCAAGAAATGATTAATTAACAACTTGCCCCAAAGGGGATCACAAGTTACATGATTTGATAGCCAATTTTAAAATGTGCAGCCCATAAACATGCTCAAGAGGCAAAATAATTTAAAAAGAGTGCATCTGTGTAGTCTCCTTAAGAAACAAAGTTGAAAAGACAAATCTAATTATTATCTTTTAAATTTTTGCAATGTACAAAAGAGAAAATTTATCAAACACTTTCATTAACAGTGCAAGTTCATAATGTTCACAGTTAATTGGAAATGATTGGGTTTGAGTCTCTTATTAAATTATGAAGATTTTTTCTTAATTTAAGTTTTATTTTTTGGTGAAAAAATAATTTGTCACATTTAAAAAATTGATCAATATAAAATATTTTATTAGTCAATAAAAATTAAATAATTTTTAAGAAAATAACTTTCCCTTTTAAGCAATTTTCTAGATCTTAATAAATTTATCTAAATGAAAAATAAATCATATAAACACATATATTTATTAATATAAATTATCTTTGACTAACAATACTTATCACTAATTGATGCAACCTGTGGTGGTCATCAATGATGAAAAAATCTATAAAAATTTTTATCTTCTAATATATTTTTCATATTAAATATTAAATAATATAAATATAAAAATATTTATTTCTAAATTTATTATAATCTTATAAATTTAAAAAATAATATTTTTATAATGCATTTCAAACACTATAAAATAGAAAATATTTTTCTTGAAAAATAATTTTTATAAACAATTTATTTTTCGTGAAATAAATGAAGCCTATTAAATGTTACTTTATTATGAGTAGCACTTTGATATTAAGAAATGCATTATTAATTAATTATTTTTATTAATCTATTTGTAAATACCCTCTCCATTTCATATTAATTGATAATTTTTTAATTTTAATATGACCAAAGAAACTAATAATTAAGCTAAATTCTAAAAATAAAATGACTAAATTACTTTTTTTTATAGAAATAGTCAAAATAAATGCATTAATTATCTCTTAATAAGGATAATGATAGCATTAACAAATAATTAAAATCTCATTGATATTTTTTAAGTGATAGATATTTTTTAAAAAAATTAAAATGTAAATTAATACGGAATTGGAGTAAAAAATAAATAAATAAAAAAATATTTATCTACATGAGTTATATATACTCAATTATTTAGATAGTCAACTCTATATTAAATGATGATATGATATATTTTCACTTGAGAAAAAATATTATAATAATAAATTTAGTAGGTAGTTATAAATTATTATATTATGTGTTATTATAATTAAATGAGAGCATAACATAATTATACATACCATGTTTTTCAAAAATAAATAGCCACAAGTTATTGGTCAACAACCCCATTCTATCCATCTATCTTGTTCCCAAGTAATTTATTAAAGTTCTTGAATTTAGGGATAGCAATAATATTTTAAAGACTGGCCTAAACCAATTGATCAGATTAATAAACTTAAAAAATCGATTAAATTTGATTTGAAATGATTTTTAATATTATTTTTTATTATTATGCATATATTTGTATATTTTAATATTATTTAGATGAAATTGATATAATTTATAAAATGAAGGAATTTAGTTCAGTACATCACGTGATACAATCAAATCAATAGGACTTGAAACTTTTTCTACTCATATTTCTTCTTTATCAACGTCACTCATAAAATTTTATTTCGATATTGTCCCCGACCATTCTGAATCTCTGAAAATAATCGCATCTTTTCTTCTCAAAATACCTTTTGTTTTTTTTGGACAAAATGAACTTCCATTAAAAAGAAGAGGGAGATACATCCACTAATAGAAGCTTGTTAAAGCTAGAATTACAATGAAACAACCCCTCAGGATCCCATTGCTGGATATGCTTTGCTAACCAATCTGCTACCTGGTTTGCATTTCTACTAATATGCTTGAGACAACTATTAGGCAAAGACATCAAGCCTAGCTGTATCTCCCTAATAATACTAGCTATTTCCCATGGAGAAACCTTGTTGTGATTATTGTTGCATTTCACAATCACTAAGGAATCAGATTCCAAAACAACATTATTCAGTCTTCCATTTCTAGTGAATCTGATCACCTCCCTCGCTGCCGACGCCTCAGCCACCAAAGGTGATCTACAAGTTGAGATCCGGGGGCCAATATGGATCACCTTCTGTGTCATCCCCGCAAATTAAAATTAGACTTGGATTCGTGTTGTCTCTTTGTGAAAGAAGCATTACAATTTATCTTAATAAAACCTGGAGAGGGTCTAGTCCACCGGCTCCCTTAAAACCCATTCTCACAGGACCAGCCTCTCTTGAAAACATTCCTTTTTAGCTGAGTGCGATTTTTAACTCCTTCCAGGCTTGTAAAGCTGCCAATTTAGTTTTTACAGGTTCAATGGCTTCATTATTAAAGATTGCTCCATTCCTCACCTTCCATATCTGCCAGCAAATCCAGGCAACCATATCAATCTTTTGATCCTCCCCGACCTCCTCAAGAGAATTCACTAATTTTTGCCAAACCTTAGCAAAACCATCTTCTTCCACTAGGAGAGCTTCAATCCTTACCCTAGCCAGACCCCATACAATCCTGGTGTAATAACAGATAAACATCATATGCACAACAAATTCCCTCCCACAACCACAAATAGCACGTTGGAAATTTGATAAGTCAATCCAAAAGTGGAAGCCTGAGTGCGATTTTATAAGCTAACCTTCACATGCCTTATCAGAAAAAACAGAACTTATACTAATAATAGAGGTCCTCTTCCTGATAAGTCATAATAATATAGCATTGTCGGAATCGGACAACATCTCAGTGCACCAATTATTGTTATTATTATTATTATTTTGGTATTGAAAACCAAATACTATTGTTATTGTGGTCCAAATTGCTTCACGTGGTCACTCAATTAAAAAAAAAAGTTTCACGTGGTTTTCCGGGACCCACGGCTGAGTTTTGTCCACGTAGCAATGGGTCCCATTCACGTGCAATTGTCTTCCAAGTTTTTCTAGCTGACCTTTCATGTGCGCCTGATGTCGAAGCAGTACTTCTCTGTATTTTATTTTATTTTTTTTAAATTTACTTACGTGGATATATAACTGCACATATTTCTTTTTTTTTTTTGAAATTATTGGCACGTGTGATACATAACTCCACATATGATATAACGTGCAAATGATTCTAAGCCAGGTGTACTTTCTCGAGTATTAAATAAAGGTTTAATATTTTTTAATTTTTGTGCATCATTCTTAATTTCATTTTGAGATTCAATAGAGAATAATTTTTGAAATGAAATTAAAAATGAACTATCTACACTTTTTTTTGCTATAGAAAATAAAATTTCATATTTATAAGAATTATGATGCTCACTTCAAGCAGTCTCATCAGAACCACTTCTTTGATGTATCTTGAATAGCTTTTTTTTTTTTTTTTCAAATTTAAAATATAAATTTAACATAATATATAAATGAACCCATAAATCATTTCATTTGATAAATTGAGCTGCTTTTCGTTCTGAACAAAAAAAAAATATTATCAAATATAATAATGTATCTTAAAAAATATTTAATCGTAGTTATAGTTAATCAGATTCCAGCTAATTATAATAGAAAAATTATATTATTTTAGATAATGTATGATGAAGTTAATAATTTGTATTATACTATCAATTATGAGACATTTGACAATGAAAACTAAAATCAACATTTTGGTGGAATGTCACTCTCCAAATTCACAACTAAGATGCAGGCCAATTAGGAAAATCCATTTAAAACTTAGTATTAAAATGTATTTAATTTTTTGGGTTGTAGCCTCCTCCTATGAATATTTGGATTTCTATGATAGAATCATAGGTCCTATATGCTAATCTCATCCTCTTATGTGTATTGCATATATATATATATATATAACAAGTATGATTATTGATTGATTTGACTAATTAATCATAAATTTAGGTATTAATTATTTTTTTCACCAGATTTATACATGAACTATGACTTTCACCCAGGGCAAATTCACAATAGGTGGTCCACTATTTTCTCAGCAGCCTTCTATTACAATTATTTTCACTTATTAAATACCAAGTTGGAAATATGTTGACTCTTTTATCACAATAGCCTTTGCAAATTGGTGACAGACAGCTTTTAAAGTATAATTTACTAAATTCAAATTATTAATTAATTAAATATTAAATTATTTAAAGATGAGATTATGAGAATCAAGCAACTTATCAATAGAACCCAATAAAAATTCATGAGGCTTTCATTTTGGATGATTCAAATTGACTATAAAGAGGAA